>APFE030350110.1:6740-30580 GCA_000404065.3 Pinus taeda
GAATACATGTTTTGATGATCATTGTAACTTGATGCTTATATGTATTCAAAGCCTATTTATAGATTAAGAATTTCCATAATAAAGTGAGAATACATGTTTTGATGATCATTGTAACTTGATGCTTATATGTATTCAAAGCCTATTTATAAATTAAAAATTTCCATAATAAAGTGAGAATACATGTTTTAATGATCATTGTAACTTGATGCTTATATGTATTTAAGTGCCAAACTAATTTATAGTTTCTAATTAACCATCTAATTTAGATGACAATGCTAGTTTATAATTCGAAATAAAACTAACTAAATTTTGATGTATATATTAAAACTAATATAAAATAATAATAAAAAATAATATTAGCTAACATAATTTTTTTTTAAGACAGTTAAGACATTATATGTTCATATTGTTTGCCCAAAAAAATTTGAACACCAAACCGGAAACCTGGGCTACCAAACTTCTCGATCACCAATCAAAATGCTTTACTTGACGTCCTCACATAAACAATTTTAGTTCAAATAAACTCATACGCTATAAAATTTACCGGACATTTTGCTTCCACTAAAATTTTATTTCACTTTATTAGACATGAGTCTTCAGCAAACATAGTCAACTTGAGTGCAAAACTCAAAGACAACAACGGATTTATGGATGTTCAGACAGTATGCTCAATCATTTTAATAATAATCCAAAACATATTTATTCTTCCAATTTACAATATTATTTTTAATAGCAATTATTTGAGATCCAAAATGGTGATTCTCAAAAAAAAAATTACCTGTAAGTCAAACATAACATATCTATCTTGTAGAGGACACCACTAAAGTTTTTTTTGGGTACAGAAGGTTTAGGACACGACTGGGTTTTTTTTGGGTACAGAAGGTTTAGCGCACGGGATAGGAGGAGCTCGGTTTGGATACCCTGATAACACCATCAAAATAATTTTAATGTAAATACAAAGTATTTGTGATCGTCATTCAAAAAAATAATTGACTAGATGAAAAAAAAAAGAAGAGCACAAGAAAGTCGAACTTGGCGGAGAAATTGGTTGAGGGTAGCCTACCGGTGGTGATGAAAACTTCTTGTCAGTCATGGTGATATATATTGCATCTCATAAATAGTATGCTCAACTCTTATACATTGTTGCTCCTGAAGTTCCCAATTAGAAGACCTGGGCTGGTCCTCATCAGGAGAAGCATTTTGAAAACACCGATCCAGAAGAAGATTTAGGTACCTCCGCCCAATGGTCATGTCCATTGAATGGTTCTCCTGTTTGCGCCTGACGAGACCTGTCATGCCCCCAATTCTTTTTTCCTTTAATTGGCCGGGTGCGGCACCGCCTAAGTAACCAAATTTCTTCATAATTATGTTACTTTATGAACTACGCCTTCATTCATTCATATAAACTATCAAGTATATTATAATGTGCGGAAACCATCATAATAACATGATAAACGACAATAGAAACGCCAACAATATGCAAGAGAAAAACTTCTTTTATTATATGCAAGAATTTGTTACAATGGCTGGGAGCATCGCTCCACCGACGTTCATAAACGAGGTTGGGCACCCACCCGTGTAAGAGCGCACGGCAGTCACACCTCAACGCTTCACCCAAAATACAATATACAACAATACACAAGTTTATGTCGAAAGGGCGGGCGTGCTCGTGCTCAACCCGCGCCCGTGCACAACAGAACTCGTTTATCCAACTCGGCGGGCGGGCGCACCACCGCACCTTCCACTACACCTTAACTAAGTGCCAATACCGTGTAGGAGTGCCCGGCGGGCGGGCGCATATGCGCTCCCCTTGCTACGACCTTCTCTTCCCTTTGCGCACTTGTGCTTGACTTATGTTGAGCCAAGATCGATGCCACAATGGCATCGTCGTTTGGTTAACTCATATGCTACCAAGCGTGGAGCCAAGCGCTCGGCTGACACTCTAACATCCGTGCGTTCACCATACTCCATTGCCCTTCGGTTGGTCGATCCGCCCATCATGTGGGACTGCCTCACCCAACGCGCCCATTGTCATGCGTTCACCCACGGTCGGCTCGTTCGACGAGTCATTTAGCTCGCCTATAAGGATGGATCGCCAACTCGCTCCTTTATCCTCGCACGCCCTTGGTTCACCATCGCATATCTCATGCCTTAGTCAAATTTCTGGAGTGGAGGGCACGCGCGCCCGGCTATACAACTGCAAGGCGTTACATCCTCCCCCACTGGAAATCATTGTCGCCCTCGATAATCCCGACTGCCTCAGTATCCTTCGTTCATACCTCGTAATCTTCCTCTTCCATCTCCAAAGTGAGTCCTCCGATTCCCAACTCTCCTCCTCCGGTGCTTCCTTCCATCGGACAAGGTACTCCCGTTTCTGGTGGCAACCAATCCCTGTAGCTTTGAAGCTCAAAATCTTCTCCAACTCTAAGCCTGGTTTGTCCACTATCCCTGCTGGTCCTCTCGGCGGTTCAGCTCTCTCTGGATGGTCTGAATCAAGTCTGCATCTCTTCAACTGACTAATGTGAAAAACTGGATGCTTCATGTGCATATGGTACGGAAGCTCCAGCTCGTAAGCAACCTCCCCAACTTGCTTCTTCACCTGAAATGGTCCCTCATACTTCCGTGTCAGTTTGGCTGCCGTCCCTTTGGCTGGCTGAAACTGCTCCTCGGTAATCCTGAGAAACACCATATCTCCCACACTGAAGTGTACATCCCGTCTTCCCCTATCAACATACTTCTTCATCCTCCTTGCAGCATCGTGCAAGCGCAACCGTGCCAACTCCAAGGTCTCCTCCCAAGCCTTCATGAATTTCTTCGCATGAGGACTCCTCAAAAAACCTCCTGTCACAATGGTGTGCGATGCAATCGGCATCTGCCCATTCACCAACTCAAATGGACTGTACCCTGTCGTAGAACTCTTTTGAATATTGTAGCTAAACTGTGCAATATCCAAGAGTTCAGGCCAATTCTTCTAATCAGCCGTCAAATAATGTCACAAGTAGTCCTCCAGCAATGCATTGATCCTCTCAGTCTGCCCATCTGTCTGCGGATGGTAGCTCGAACTCCTCAACAACTCTGTCCCAACTAACTTGAACAATGTGGTCCAAAATCTGCCTGTAAAACGCGAATCTCTATCCGACACAATGCTCAATGGCATCCCCCAATACTTCACTATGTTCTTAAAGAACAACTCCGCAGTCTACTCGGCTCCACAAGGTATCTTTGTAGGAACAAAGACATCATACTTGGAAAAACGATCAACCACGACCATAATCCCATTATACCCCTGCACCTGTGGTAACTGAGTGATGAAGTCCATCGAGACACTCATCCATGGCCTCTCTGGAATCGGTAAAGGCTGCAACAGTCCTCCTTGCCTCTGATTATCCGATTTGTCCTACTGACAAATGATGCACGTATGTACATACTCCTCCACATCCTCCCGCATCTTCTCCCAAAAGAACCCCCTCCCCAACAATGCCAAAGAACGACGCTGCCCTGGGTGGCCAGCCCACGGAGAATCGTGGCACTCCTTCAAAAGGCACCTCCTGAGACCAGATGTCTTTGGAACATAGAGTCGGTTTCCAAACAACAAGTAACCGTCCCGTAGAAAGAACTTTCGTGTTTTCCCTTCCTTTATCTGCTTCACTATATTCTGCGCCAAAGTATCGGTTTCAACACTTTCCTTGAGTTTGTTTTACATCTCTTCTGACATCTGAACCCGACTCCTACTCTTCGTTGCTCGGTCTTCACCCTCCAATGCTGCAAGTTGTCCCTTCCTACTAAGGGCATCTGCTAGCGCATTGTGTCTACCCGGTCTATACTCAATAAACATGTCGAACTCTACCAAGAAGTCCTGCCAACGAGCTTGCTTCGCAGAAAGCTTCGGTTGTGATGCAAAATAACTTGCTGCAATGTTGTCAGTCTTGACAACAAACGGCTTCCCAACCAGGTAATGCCTCCACACATGAAGACAATGGATGATCGCAGTCATCTCCTTCTCATGAACCGGATACCTTCATTCTCTATCCTGCAACTTCCGACTCTCATACGCCACTGGATGCCCATCCTGCATAAGAACCCCTCCTATGGAAAAATCTGAAGCATCAGTGTGTACCTCAAACGGTCTCTCGAAGTCAGGCAACTTCAGTATCGACGCTGTAACCATCCTTCTCTTCAAGTCATCAAATGCCTTTTGACATTTATCCGTCCAACACCACCTCTTGTCTTTCTTCAATAAGTCTGTCAGTGCCGATGTCACCTTGGAGTAACCTTCTACAAACTTCCGTTGGTAGTTGGTCATGCCCAAGAACACCCTCATCTCATGGACATTATTTGGTTCAACCCAGTCCTCAATCGCCTTCACTCTGCTCGGCTCCATCCGTATGTACCCCTGACCAACAATATGCCCAAGGAACGGAATCTCAGTCTGAGCGAACACACACTTAGACTTCTTCAAGAACCACTGATTCTCCCTCAGTGCCTTGAACACCATCGCCAAGTGCTTCTTATGATCCTCCATGTTGTCACTGTACACCACTATATCGTCCAAGTATACTACTACGAACGAATCCAAGTATGGTTGTAGAACATCATTCATCAAAGTGCAAAACGTAGCAGGAGCGTTGCACAACCCGAATGGCCTAACAAGGAACTCAAAGCTACCATACCTTGTTACTATCGCGGTCTTCTTCTCGTCTCCTTCAGCTATCCGCCCCTGATAATACCCATGCCTCAAGTCTAGCTTGGAAACACTCGGGCTTTCGCAAGCTTGTCAAAGCAATCCGCAGCCAATGGCAAAGGATACCTGTTTCTCACCGTCTCCTTGTTCAATGCACGGTAGTCAGAGCACATCCGTAGCTCATTGGAATCCTTCTTTCGCTGGAATAATACCGGAGCTCCATAAGGGGACCTTGAAGGTCTAATGAAACCTGCATCAGCTAACTCCTTTAGCTGCTGTTTCAATTCCTCCAACTCAGGCCCTAATAAACGATAAGGTGCTCTTGCCGGGGGTTGCTTCCCTGGTTCAAGCTCAATGCTATGGTCCACTGCATGCCTTGGTGGAAGCTTCTTCGGTAGCTCATCAGGCATTAAATCCACATACTCGGCCAGCACATTAGAAATCTCAGCTGGAACTGGCGTCCCCACTCCATCACCTTCGACTCCCTTGAACATCACCGCATATGTCCCATATCTGACTCCTTCATAGCCTTCTCCAAACTCAGTGCAGAAACATGTTGCACCTTGACTTTCCTCCTTTTCCTATGAGTGGGCAAAGTCCAAGTTTGTGACTGTCCAACCAGCACCACCTCATCACAAAAGGGGACAACAATAGCCCTGTTGCCCTTCAAGAAATCTTGTCCAAGTATCACATCAAAGTCGTTCATCTCCATCACCGTGAAGTCCAACTAACCCGTTCAGTCTTTTATCTGCACCGGCACTTCGTGTGCCAAACCCGCCACCTTAGCTCTAGAGTTCACTGCCATGACCTCCATGTTCGATGGGAGGATCATCAGTCCGACCTCTCTTGCCAACCGTGTCGTCATAAAGTTATGAGTGGCCCCTGTGTCCACAAGAGCTTGAATGGTCTTTCCACGGACCATCAAGTCCACGAAACCCAGACTGTTCATCCATGATTTCTCCATAACCTGTCCTTGCATACATACCTGTTCACTTTGTTCATCATCAAGCTTCTTCAACTCTAAATCAGCTCTGATACCACCTGTCACACCCCCAATTCTTTTTTCCTTTAATTGGCCGGGTGCGGCACCGCCTAAGTAACCAACTCTCTTCATAATTATGTTACTTTACGAACTACGCCTTCATTCATTCATATAAAACATCAAGTATATTATAATGTGCGGAAACCATCATAATAACATGATAAACGACAATAGAAACGCCAACAATATGCAAGAGAAGAACTTCTTTTATTATATGTAAGAATTTGTTACAATGGCCGGGAGCATCGCTCCACCGGCGTTCATAAACGAGGTTGGGTGCCCGCTCGTGCAAGAGCGCACGGCGGTCACACCTCAACGCTTCACCCAAAATACAATATACAACAATACACAAGTTTATGTCGAACGGGCAGGCATGCCCGTGCACAACCCGCACCCGTGCACAACCGAACTCGTTTATCCAACTCGGCGGGCGGGCGCACCACCACACCTTCCACTACGCCTTAACCAAGTGCCAATACCGTGTAGGAGTGCCCGGCGGGCAAGTGCATATGCGCTCCCCTTGCTGCGACCTTCTCTTCCATTTCGCACTTGTGCTTGACTTGTGTTGAGCCAAGATCGATGCCACAATGCCATCGTCGTTTGGTTAACTTATATGCTACCAAGCGTGGAGCCAAGCGCTCGGTCGACTCTCCAACATCCGTGCGTTCACCATACTCCATCGCCCTTCGGTTGGTCGGCCCGCCCATTGTGCGGGACCGCCCCACCCAACGCACCCATCGTCATGCGTTCACCCATGGTCGGCTCATTTGATGAGTCGTTCAGCTCGCCTATAAGGATGGATCGCCAATTTGCTCCTTTATCCTCACGCGCCCTTGGTTCACCATCGCATATCTCATGCCTTAGTCAAATTTCCGGAGTGGAGGGCGCACGCGCCTGGCTATACAACTGCAAGGCGTTACAAGACCCCCTCGCCAATCCACATTTGCACTAATTCGTGCACCTTGATATTAGCATCTCTTCTGGATACATAGCACAATAGAGGAAGCAAGTCTTGATGTCTGGATTAGGCAGAGCATCATAACACCATCTCAATAGTTGATAGAGACGTGGATGTGGATAAGATGAAGAAGATTGCCTTTCATTTTTGATGGAAGACAATGAAATGTTTTATTCATTTATTATGCTTTTGTTGGATTGGTATAGAGAGATAAATTAATTTGATGGTAATTATTTTTTCGGAATAGAAAATAATTTAAAATGTATATAGAAATATTACTCATAATTATATTTAAAAAACAAATAAATATATATTTATATGTGATTATTAAAAAAAAAATTGTTTTTGGAAAGAAATCAAACTTTGTAGATATCATTTTATATAATATTTTTATTAGCGTGAATATTTAATTTTTTAATTGTTTATTTTTTTTTTAAATGAAAAAAATTATATATATTTTAAATTTCAAAAATGTAAATGGGATCTATTTTTATTCAAGGTTAACTGGAATTACGATTAGTGTGAGTAAGAAAGGCCGACATACATATTTTGAAAAATTGCAAATAAGAATTTTATTTGGAATTTCATGAGCATGTGAGGTGAACATGGAAGGACTTTGACATGTCACTGACATCAAATAAGAATTTTATTTGGAATTTCATGAGCATGTGAGGTGAACATGGAAGGACTTTGACATGTCACTGACATATGCAGATGAGCGCAGCATTGATTTGTTTTGTTTGGTGAGAGTTTGTCAAGAAAATGAAGAAGAAAGAAAAAAGCGTTTGCAGTGGTGTGGACCTGCATTAAAATTCTAATTTGCGTAGCAATTGGTGAAAGGGCACTGTTACCCTGAAGGGGAGTGGCTTCTTGGCTTCTTCGTGGTATTTTCCTCTTGGCATTTATTTCCTGTACAAAGATCATTTGAATGCAAGTATAGGATTTGTTTGGTTAAACAAATATTTTTTTTAAGTGTAAAATTACCTTTTCTCATTGTTTCATGTGGCCTCACTTTTCTGTACTTGTTTTTTAACAATGATGAATATTTTTCCATCCCTATATTTTATTTTGGTATAGGAAATTGTTTAATTCTCCTGTTTTGTATATATATATTAGTGTACTCAACAGTCTCTTTGACCTATTTTGTGGTCATTAGTTGGACATAAATATAATTATCTTATTGACCCTATTTCTTAAAAGTGATTACTATATTTCTTAAAAGTAAGTCTATCTTAGTATTTTTCATATATTTTCAGGTTTCGGGTCATTATGTTTATTGTTAAGAAAAATTATATTTAAAATTTTGTCTTTTAAAAATGATAATTTTGTAATAAAAATTTGATTAAAAAATTACCTTTCAATAATATAATTATATTAAAAATTTTCACATATTTATTATAAAGAAAAAACAAAATAACTCTAACACATAAATAATTTATTAAATCTTGAATCTTGGTTTGAAAGTGCATGGACCACTTTCAATAAATAAAATTTTGTTTCCAATTTATTTTAAAGTTTTCAATCCACTACTACTCAATTGTGCATTAACATTTTTTTTGTATAATATATTTTGTTCACTATGTTGATTAAATTTGGAATGAATGATTTATTTCCTGTACAAAGATCATTTGAATGCAAGTATAGGATTTTTATTGAATTGAAAATTAATTGATTATAAAATATTATTACCATTAACAAGTTCATAGCAACTCAAGGTTTAAACAATTTTAATATACTCGAATGTTCTTGCAGTGGTTTTTTTTTCTTAAATTGAATTAAATTTACGCGAGGCAGAGGAGTGATTTTCATGAAGCTACTTTAGCGCAGCTCTATGATTCTTCGCGAAGCTGATTTGGCAGACCCTCTTATTACATAGACTTAAAAATGCAGAATTCACTCATGGCAAAAACAAATAGTAAAACAAAGTAAGGTTGGAGCAAGTTGCAACACAATAATAATTGAATTCTAGATCCTGAAAAATACATTTACATGAAACTGTAGATTATTAACCAAGTAAAACACTGTTGTTTTCAGGCGCCCACCAAAATTTGCTTCACCATTTTAGTGGCTGAATAAATGCGGGTGGCTTCAGTCCTTCTATCTTCAAATAAAGACACATCTGCAAAAATATTTCTGACAAATATAGCTGTTGTCAGAGTGTTTATTGTGGTGATTGGGATTATTATTTCCAACATTTTTGTGTACATCTCAAACTGCAAATATGCCTAAGCACCCAATATGCTACACCCAATACCCAATACCATTCCTGTAGAGATGGGAACCGGCAGCTCCCACATTCCCACCATAGAGTTTTGCTTCAAATGATCAATATACACACACCCCAACTGCAATAATAATACCAAACAAAGTAATTTTATTACCAATGTTAAAATAGTGTTCCATTTTAGTCTCAACGATTCTGCAATACCATCGCCGGCCCCTCAGTAAGAGTAACGCAAAAAATATACCTGACCTGAGACAAAATATACGAGGCAGAGACCTTCCACTGTAAGAATGGGAAGAAATGGTATAGGACCCAGGCACAACAAATGGTCGAAAATCTCTATATACTAGGACTTTGCAACAACATTGGATAATGAAACATATTGTTGCCCGAGCCATGACCCTCCATCAGGAACATATGGAAGGGAAAGTCCTGAATAGGCAGGAGAAAAACAAGGAACCAGAACTTGGCCGAGGAGAAATGCTGAAAGAACTAGCAACCATTTAGATACAGACATAAAGGAATAACCTTGCCTTGGGCCGAATTGAGAAAAATATGTCAAAGATAAAGTGGAAACTATTCCAGCAGGGACGAGAGCTGCCAGGCCCAGGGGTGAAATTGCAGACTATTGGAAAGAAGATGCTGAGCCTGGAAGAGAAGTTGCAGACTACTGGAAAGAAGATGTTGAGCCCGAAAGAGAAGGAAACATTCTAGATAGCCTCCTCAGATGAGGAGTAGTTTCCTTATCTTTAAGTGTTTTGAATGGTTATGTCTAAAAGACCAAAGATAGGAAATTGGGAGAAACTGATGATACTGATGAACTTATTTAAATTTTGGAGTGGATATAATGCTGATTGATGGCCACCTGGTTTCCTTTGGGCAGGTGGCTGATCGAAGTTTTTGAATGTAAATTTTGAAAAGTAAATATAGAAAGTACTACCTTGTTTACAAAAAAAAACAATTCAAAGTGTTTGACAATTTGAATATGATTATTCATTAATTTTTGAGTTGAAAATGAGTACATTTAACCTTGGCAAGATTTCATGAAGAAAAAAATACTCATGCATGATATAATACATATGTTAAAATAGTAACAAATTTACAGATATTCTCAATCATAGTTATAAGGAGAGCTTCAGCGTAAATCACATAAGAAATATTTCTACCAACGCGTTTCGAACCAACCAATGTGGTCCATCATCAGGACAAGTTGAAGATACAGATCTAGCTCAGCGTTTTAAATAGTCCAGGCAGAGACTCCAACGGCTAAAACATTCTAACGGTTACTTTGCCAATTAAGCTACCTCTAATTAATTTAATATTATTATATTCTGAGTTAGGTTAATCGGTAGGAGTAATTCATTTATTAAATTTCAAAAATTACCTCATTAAAATATATATATATATAAATGTTAATATTTATTTAATTATTTCATTATATCTAACTTAAATATATAAGAATAATGCCCTATTTATTGTTATTAATCTTATTTATAATTAATTTAATAGAAGACAGTTAAATTGGGTCAAAATAAAAATTAATTTATTAATTTATTAAATTAATAATGTGTTATATATATGTTAAGTATTAACATTATATGTGCAAACTATTAATATATATAATCAATACTATAAAGATAATTAGTTAGTTAATACATAAATGCCCTAAATAAAAATACTAGGGGTTATATGAGTTTATTTGAAAAGAAAAAAGAAAAAAGGTTAAATTAGGGTAAATTATATATAAATTAATTTATAAATAATAATATATATAATAATATTAAAAATAAATATTAATTAGTCAATGTATTTAGATTAGCCTAAAAAAAAACCTAAATAACACTACTATGTTATGTTATACTACTACTTAATTAAATAAATATTACTAGAACTAAAAGATTATGAAATAAAAGACTGTTAATTGCATTGTCAATTGTTTTAATATTGTTTTTAATAATATAAGTAATAATTAATGAATGTTTTATGCTCAATTTTAATAAATTCTCCATAAAAAAGAGATACTGCTCGAGAGGAGGAAATTCCTTTGAAGAACACCGCTGCCAATGCTAAGCTAAACCAGACCCACAAGAGCAAAATCACACCCACCTAAAGAAAGAACCTGGAAGGAACCGAGGGGGGAGGAAGAAAACTTACGACGACAACGCAGGGATCCAATTTCTACTAACCTTCCACCCATCATCTCTGTTGAGATTGATGGTTCTTCGCTCAATTTCGATAGCTTCCCTTAGCTACTAAGGGCATCTGCTAGTGCATTGTGTCTACCCGGTCTATACTCAATAAACATGTCGAACTCTACCAAGAAGTCCTGCCAACGAGCTTGCTTCGCAGAAAGCTTCGGTTGTGATGCAAAATAACTTGCTGCAATGTTGTCAGTCTTGACAACAAACGGCTTCCCAACCAGGTAATGCCTCCACACATGAAGACAATGGATGATCGCAGTCATCTCCTTCTCATGAACCGGATACCTTCATTCTCTATCCTGCAACTTCCGACTCTCATACGCCACTGGATGCCCATCCTGCATAAGAACCCCTCCTATGGAAAAATCTGAAGCATCAGTGTGTACCTCAAATGGTCTCTCGAAGTCAGGCAACTTCAGTATCGACGCTGTAACCATCCTTCTCTTCAAGTCATCAAATGCCTTTTGACATTTATCCGTCATTACCATTAACAAGTTCATAGCAACTCAAGGTTTAAACAATTTTAATATACCAGTGCAGTGGTTTTTTTTTCTTAAATTGAATTAAATTTACGCGAGGCAGAGGAGTGATTTTCATGAAGCTACTTTAGCGCAGCTCTATGATTCTTCGCGAAGCTGATTTGGCACAGCTCTATGATTCTTAGACCCTCTTATTACATAGACTTAAAAATGCAGAATTCACTCATGGCAAAAACAAATAGTAAAACAAAGTAAGGTTGGAGCAAGTTGCAACACAATAATAATTGAATTCTAGATCCTGAAAAATACATTTACATGAAACTGTAGATTATTAACCAAGTAAAACACTGTTGTTTTCAGGCGCCCACCAAAATTTGCTCCACCATTTTAGTGGCTGAATAAATGCGGGTGGCTTCAGTCCTTCTATCTTCAAATAAAGACACATCTGCAAAAATATTTCTGACAAATATAGCTGTTGTCAGAGTGTTTATTGTGGTGATTGGGATTATTATTTCCAACATTTTTATGTACATCTCAAACTATTCAAACTGCAAATATGCCTAAGCACCCAATATGCTACACCCAATACCCAATACCATTCCTGTAGAGATGGGAACCAGCAGCTCCCACATTCCCACCATAGAGTTTTGCTTCAAATGATCAATATACACACACCCCAACTGCAATAATAATACCAAACAAAGTAATTACGCTATGGAAAGGATAATTTTATTACCAATGTTAAAATAGTGTTCCATTTTAGTCTCAACGATTCTGCAATACCATCGCCGGCCCCTCAGTAAGAGTATCGCAAAAAAATATTGACAGTACCGGTATAGAAAAGTAACACATAAAAAAGTTACAGTAAATCTACTGAAAACTTAAATTAACAGGTATAGAAAACAAATAACAGTATAGAAAAGTAACACAAAAAATTACAGTAAATTTACTGAACTTAAATTAACAGGTACAGAGAACAAACACCAGTCTTCAAATAGGCAAAATATATTTGAAATTCCACGCATTTTCAATTCTCAGTCAAAAGATATGTGAAATATTCCAGGCTTGCTTGGTCTTGTGGAGCCCTCACAAGTAAAGAGAGGCAGCTAACAGCCGTGACGTTACTCAAAAAACAATTGCCATTGCAGAGATATGTATTAAAATAAAATTCATCACAAGATCCATAATGCTTTA
Source organism: Pinus taeda (assembly GCA_000404065.3). Lineage (NCBI taxonomy): Eukaryota > Viridiplantae > Streptophyta > Pinopsida > Pinales > Pinaceae > Pinus > Pinus taeda. The sequence goes on from APFE030350110.1 coordinate 19,520, forward strand.
GCAAACCTATTAAAGAAAAAATATTATAATAATAATTTAATTTTGAAATTATAATTAAGTGAATACAGTCAAGATCGGGAGTATTCAAAATATTTTGCTGAAACAAATGAGACATCAGAGATGCCCATGAACTTTATTTATGTGAGCTGCTCCCAATCAACTGAAATACAATCAATTGGCAAGAGTATTCAAAATTCCCACATTCAACTGAAGATTCTACAACTTTAGCAACAACATGGACGATAAATATATCATGCCTCCAGCTTTTAGAGTAGAGAGAATTTAGTTCCTGTAGGAAAGTGAGAAATAACTATTGGAGCTCTACTTCTTTTCACGCCTTCCGCCTTCTCCACACTGTGCTTGGCATTGCAACTATCTTCAACTTTTGCAGGACGGCGAGGCAACCATTGTTTAACGAAATTCACCAGTCTGAGAAAGGCGGTCAGCATTTCTCAAATTTGTGCAGAGACCCGGCTTGATAGAGTAAACACACGCAGGAAATTAGAACAGAAAGAAGCAAATCAAGAAGATTGACCAAATTTAAGCAATGGAAATGAAGATAAAAAGAGGGCAAGGAAGGTGGGCTATATTGAATTCAGTTGATTATGGAGGGAGATATATGTAGAGGATCTGGAATGTTAAACTTGCGTGCAAGCCACGCGGGTGAAACTTCCCGGAAGATGCAGTCAAGTGCTCCTCTGACTCGTATTTCATGTTGGTGCTTGCCAACCAATTTAATGGAAGCTTCAAGGAAGATGCAGTCAAGTGCTCCTTTGACTCGTATTTCATGTTGGTGCTTGCCAACCAATTTAATGGAAGCTTCAAGAAAGTATGTGACTGTTAACCCGCCATTGATGAGGGCTCAGGCTTCATTGATAAAAGCAATGGCAAGAAAAAAATTGGATTTCATTTAATTTAATTTTTTTCTAAATTAAATTAGAAATTTCACTACTATTCTGTTTTTTTACTTTTATGATAAATTTAGTTTTTTATTATTCTTTTGTAAGCTAAGATTACATTATTTCACAAAGTTTTTAGTATCTAGTTTAGTCATCTACAATCAACAATCAATATAGTATATAGTCTCAATCTATCCAATGAGAAACCATATTTTTTTTTGACCATTTGCCGATACAGTAATTAGTCTAAAATTGCAAAAATTGTAACATTTGTAGTATAAATAAAGCGTTTAGTGCTTCTCCTGAACCCAAGTGGTACATTGGTGGCAAAGCCCTATCAGTAGAGGCATTAAACCCTAACATGATTGCAAGCTACAAGTGGCGTCCATTGCCTTCATTGCTCACACGCTAACAGCCATGGGTACAATCTCGAATCGTCCAACTCACTTGATCTGCATCTACCTTGTGATCTCTCATTACTTCACTCTCATGCTCCATTCATTTTGCACACCTCTCCCTCTGCCTTGGCAAATTCATCAGCTACATGAGCCTCCCTTATCTCATTCCATGCTCAACACTCACGTTGTTTGGCTCTGTTGCCATCACATCTCTCTTGATGTTGTCCTCAAACATCTCAACTTCACTCTCTATATCCATCAATTTGCTAATATGATATGTGAGCATGGAAGAGTCGAATGTGGTGGATGTGGCTGAGGGCGCCCCCCTCGAATCCCTTGGATAGATGAGAATATAAATCAAATGTCTACTACTTCTCTCAAATCTAGGTGGCACACTAACGGTGAAGCCTTGTCAACGGAGGCATTAAACCATGACTTCATTTCCAGCTACAAGTGGCATCCATTGCCTTCACTGCCCACAGGGTAACATCCATGACCGCAATCTTGAATCGTTCGACTCACTTGATTTGCATCTACCTTTTGATATCCTATTACTTTGCTCTCACAGTCCATTCATTTAGCACACCTCTCTCTCTGCCTTAGCAAATTCATAAACTACATGACCCTCCATTGTCTCATTCCATGCCCAACACTCACTCTGTTTGGCTCTGCTACCCTCACGTTCCTCTTGACGTTGTCCTCAAACATCTCGACTTCACTCTCTATATCCATCAATTTACTGATAGGATTTGTGAGCGTTGAAGAGCTAGATGTGGTGGACGTGGTCGAGGGCGTCCCCCCCAAATCCCTAGGATATATGAGAATACAGAGCTTTTAGACCCTGACATTCTAGCTTACATCTGTCGCAAAGTCGCTTCACTAGAAGTTGAGGAAAGGAGATGCCTCGGCAACAGACATTGGGCTGTCGGGAATTTGTTGGCTCGACACTTGTGGACTTAGGAGCAAGGAAGGGAAGGAGAACAATGGAAAATAGTGGAAGCCAACACTCAAGTCAACAACATTCATCAATCTTTGTACCATCTATCCAAATGTATAGGCATTTCCTTTCCACCTATCCCCCTTTACCCCTCTTCCTCCAACTCCCAGGGTGGTTCTGACACGCAATCCTCTTATCATTTGTATCATTCCCCTTCTTTCATGGTAGATGCTGGGTAGTTCCAAGCTCAGGCAGAGGGGGATCCGACTCAATAGGAATCAAACTCATATGATTTTCTCATGGTGGAGGAAAAGTTGGACGATGAAGTGGCTCCGACAATAGTCAACAAGGAACAGACAATTTCATCAATATCCAAAAGCAAGCATGTGGACTAAGCATATCCGTAACCCAATTTTTCTTTCTCAACTTTCTCTCTTTAGCTCTCTACATAACATTTCTGTAGACAATCACAAGCATTTTTGTAAATCTGAAAGTAGTTATTTTTGCAATCTCTACTTGCATCTTGCATGGACTATGCTCTATCAGACATATGCTCTCAATGAGCGGCCATCTGGTTCCCCTTTGGTGGGAAGATGGTCCAAATTCAGCCACTCCCTTCCTTACTATGGCCCCAGGCCTATCAACAATATCATGACTATATCATATGTAATCTACTTTTGCTAATATAAAGTATCTCACTTGCTTACAAAAAAAAAGTGTATATCGTTTCATCATAACACATAAAACTATTAGAAATCATCTAGCAACTAGGATTCAAAAGAAGTGATGGGTGTCGGATCTCTGGGACAATAACCTAGAGGAGCAAATGTAGTGGTGATACATAGAATATGGAACTCAATTTGAGCCAAATGAGCATCCATCGTCTCCATATAGAACCTCATATTTTGTCATTCTATTTTCACATCCTCAAGACTCGCAAAAACAATATACCTATCAACCCGTTTTTCCATAAGAATCCTATCCATCAGCGTTTGAAATAATGTTTGAAGATATTTCTCTTTTTGGCCCCTGGTGTGTTAAGGGTCTGAAGTCCATTGACAAAATTCCTCCAACAGTGCTGAATCAAAGAAAGCATGCTTGTCTCTAGCAACCATGGTCTCAAGGTTTTGAATTTCACTTTGAATATCATGGGGAACGACCAAGTGGAAAGACTCAACAACCTCCTTGGCTTGTTGTTGGGCTCGATTACGGCTCGGGAGACCTTAGCCTCCCACCCCTCGCTCTTATGCTCCTTATGCATTGACAATGGATAAGAGCAGGTTGATAGTGTTGTAGAAGGTCAACACATAATCGACCAGGATACTAAACACGACAAGAGAAGTGCAAGTGGTCAAGTGTTGGCTAAACAAGGAGAACAAAGCTCCATGGAGGTCTAGCAAAACCCATGCATGGAATAGACCAATAATTCGTGGTAGAAGTAAAAGGATTTAGATGGGACTGGACCATAGTAGCCAAGATACAACCCCAACACTAGTATCTAACCCCAATGTAACCAGAATCCTCCCAGGAAAACAACTTCAACCAATCAACAAGCCAACTCATAGTGTCGTAGCTAGGAATCATTATTACGCTAACAAACCCGAAGTTGAATGATATTACAACTGCAAAATTAATATAATTGAGGGACTTTAGAATTACCAAGAGTGAGCTAGATACCAAGTGTTGCATGCAATATAGTAAAACTACTCACTAAAAACATGAAATGATGATGACAACCTTGCCCTCGAAATCAACAATTAGCTGGCATTCTAAACTCCCATACCACTCCTTGGTCATAGAATCTTTGATCCTCAAAAGATAGATTGTCACATCACCATTGGTTAGGAGCTACCCTCAGTAACTCTAGTTCACCAACCTCTCACTCAAGCTTGATAGGATGCTAAGGTTTCCCAACAAACTTAAGAACACACCTTTCTCTAGCTTAACAACCTTCCAAAACTCTTGCCAAGACTTTCTAACATGGCTAGTTAGCAAATTCTCATATGGAAAAAAGGATAAGTAGTGTTATCATTCCCTTCTCTAGTCTTGATTAACATGCATTTGAAAGTGTAGGTGGTAATAACAACATGCATGTTTGCATGCACGAGGGTGGGCATGCCACCTTCATCCTTTAATGCCTTTCATTCTTTAGGTTGGCAGGCTCGAAAAACCATGTCGCTAGTTTTCTTGAGTCACGTCCCAATCGAGGGACTTTTTTATTATTTAAATTATTAATTAAAAATTCTTAAATTTAATGAAAATAAATAGATTGAAAATTGACGAAATATATGATTTTTGCGAGATTAATATCATCAAAATTTTAGATTTAAATTTTATTAAATGAAATTAAAAATAAGAATCAATTGTAAAAGAAACAAAACAAATCATCAAAAAAATCCAAACTTGCTAATACAATCTTAAATATGGTATCATCTAAATCCAATATTATATAATAAACAATTAAATATATAATTCTAAATTTCATATCATATAATTCAATATATGTAATAAACAAGAAATTATGTTTCTTATTGCATTTTAAGATAAACCACTAACGTTAGCCCCCAGGGCCAGCTCAATTTACAATGGTTGTGAAAATGAAATGTTATGTGCCAAGAGGTTAGAGTTTCAAATACCCTCCTATGTCTGTGGAATGGATATATGTAAGATCATAGAGGTTCAAGTAGGAGACCAGCCTAGTTGCACTCAAGTGCCTTAGGTTAGCGAGCTAGCACATCGAAACTTTCCTTCCTAACAATAAATTAAGGTGTACCAGTCCAATCTTATTTAACTCTAAATGAGTCTCAACTCTAAATGAGGTTAGTTCAATCCACTTAGGATCATTTCATAATAAATCCTAGTTAATGATAGTATGATCAATGCTTTGAGGTACCATTGATACAATTATTGAGATTTTAAATGAATATATATGATATATGAGAATTTTGAAAAAATGTTTGATACACATTGTTGGTGGGAAATTTCTCTAAGTTTAGAATAAACTATCACTTAAAAAATTGGTTGGCTCATCAAGGTAGAGATGAACAAAAATAAAGAACTACATTACTTTATTAAATAAATTAAACTAATGAGGAAAGTGGATTTGTGAAACAAATTGTGGGAACTCGCAAAATATTCAATTAGATTAATATTGAAAGAGAGGAGGAAGTTTGTCGACAAATTCAATCTCTAAATGCACATGGACACTTTCCAACACGAATAACAATTATGATCTATCCTATTCAATATGAATTCTTATGTTATTTAACTCAAAAATACATTGAAAATACTTGCAACTAAATGACAAGCTACATGGAGTGAAAGAAAATAATATAATTGCTACATCACAAATGAGGCAACCTATATGATCTTGGTGAATATCAGTGGCCACCCACCTATTCTTTTCCTACTTTTTTTAGGTCTTGAACTTCTAGAGCCATTTTCAGGTCCTAAACTGTGTTTTTCGGGAAATGGGCACTCAGAAGTCATAGGTTTTCGAGAGTAGTTGGAAAATGTAATTCTCATATAGACCTTTCCAACATGCTAACATGTATGCCAAATGAAGATTACATGCCAAAGTTACAACCCTGAGAAGTTGACGTTCCAACATACCCTGTCGATGTCCAATAACCTTTGGAACTTCATCTCCTAGGGTTAGGTTTTTGGATGTTTGGGGTTTTCATTACCTCTTTATTATAAAAAGGCCTCTGAACCTCATTGTAAGATAGCTCAGTGAAGGTGTGTAACCATCACATCTATTCTAAAAGATATGCTACCACCATTTGATCTAGTTTGTGTTCATTATGCATTTATGTAGTTTTAGCATTTTCCATTTATTAATAGAAGTCAAGTTTCACTATATCTTCATGTTTTGGATACAAATATGTATATCATTTCATTCCCTTAATAAATTCATATCAGCGGTATCAGAGCAATATGTTCTGTATCTATTGTTTTGTGCATGTCCCCCATGAGGTTGGGGCATTAGGAGTTGCGACTCGAACTACTTGACCCCTTGTAAGACCATCCTCGCCAGCCCCTATGACCTCCCATGGTGGAAGAAAATAAAGACAAGGGAGCAAGAGATCCTATTAAATGTCTTCTCAAAGAAGCCCTTGAGAGACAAAGGAATAAGATGATGGATATTTTTTCTTGAATCCTTTGACAAATGGCAATAGATGACACATCTTCATCAAGTGGCCACTTTGGAGATGTCGCCCCCTTTAAGGTACAAGTTAATTTTGATATTCCTATATTTGAAGGCCAGATAGATGCAAATGCTCTAGATTGTGAGGATTCCATCCTAGGGTCTTCTAATAGAACTAAATTCTCTAATTTCAAATACAATAAAACGGGAAATAATTCATTTCTAACTAAACATTTAATCGATGATATTTTTCCATTAAAATTTATTTCCTATAATTAAATAGTGGGCATTTCATTTCAATCACTTACATGAGTAATATATAAATAGAGGAATACATGTTTCGATAGCCTGGATGAGATGTCCCTTAGCTCCTGATCCGGCTTGGATGTTCTTCTTGACTACCGACTGGATTTACCTCCCAGCCAACTAGGAAGTAATTCCTAGCCCATGAAACCTCGACAGGTTCCCTAGCACTCCGAGCCTGAGTCCAACCAGATGTAGTGTGTCCAAGATAAACAATACTCTCCTTCTCTCCCTTCTCTCTTCCCCACCTTACTTTCAAAACAAATCCTCCAAAACCACAACCAAACCAATACCAAACTCAAGCCAAGGATCCCCCCTCCTTCCCTCATCCTTCCCCTTTTATGCTCCCCCTTCTCCTCTCCACCTCAACCACCTCTCATTAATGTCATAACTACTCCCTCATCCTTACATTTGACTTCTCTTCTCCCAAGTAAGCATGAGAGGACATTTGGGGATGTGATATGAATATAAAATTGGGTAATTAATTGGAGAGGACCTTGTCTTCTCCCAGGTAAACATTTTGGAGATGAGACATGAATATATAAATTGGCAATTAATTGGAGAGGACCTCACAACCTCCTGCCCAACGGTTCCACCAAATATAGCTGCCATGGGATACAACACTCCACTAAAACCACTTGCAAAATATTCGAATACATTATAGTCAACAACATTAACATCCATCTTAACTAGCGAGCTATCATTTTAAAACCTTTGCCACATTAATGACATATTGGTATCTTCCCAAGATGCAAAATGGAACACCCAAATTTATGAACAAATTTATCCGGGGTTCAGACAACCAAGTGTACAAGGGGAGGGCAGTTAAACATAGAGAATCATTGAGAAGAAGTTCGCTAGGACCTTCAAGTGCTTCCTTCAGTGCATGAAACTTTAAGAGCTTGGATTTCTTTGCCTGAGCGATTATGCCACCCATCCCATAGCATCCAAAAGTTAGTGGTATCTTCATGGACGTGGAAAGAATATGGTCTTCCAGTCTTCGCCTTTCTTGGCTTCCCATCACTGAATTCATTCATAACTTTAACTTCAGAGAAATCAACAAAATCACCATCCTTGAAATGGAGCCTTTCATCATCAACCACACATGACACAAGTGTAGGATTGTAGTTAGAATAGAAGAAATGATGCCCATCTATGCTTCCATGGCATTCACATCAAACACCATAAGCTCTGTCCCAAAGTCACAAAACATACTGGCAAATAGTCCCCGAACATTGGATTTGATTAGAGCAATTGACGGTTTATGATTATGATAGAAATCGTTTGTATTCAATTGCTTTCTTGACACCTATGTCTCTGAACACTGTCCCTTGTGATTGCATGGAATATGGAATCCATTACCACTTGGAAGTTCCATCATTTCCTAGGAAATTAGGCATCAACGAAATATCCTAGCAACAAAAGAGGTGTTGCTGTCATATCTTAGATTTAGCAGAAACTGAAACTGCAACACCATCATTTAATTTCTGCAACTTATTACAGCAAGCAACTGTTTTCCAATATCAGGTTCAGTAAAATAGAAAGTTGGCATACAAGTCCTACCTTTCAACATTTCATTGGTCATGCAAAGTCATTGATTCTGCTCCCGCTAGTATCACGTCATTGACCATTTCAACCCCAAGGCCTTGAAGGCCAGAGATGAGAACATTTGCAATGGCTTGGCATCTGATAGCCCCCCTTCCATAAACTGCCAAATGTCTGCTATGCAAACCTTCGTCTATGTATTTGCTTTTGTACATGATCAGAAGGAATCTAGTTTGTGCTACCTCCACTAGAAGACATCATGTTAATTATGTTTGTGTTTTTCACTCAAGATAAGATGATCCATTATTACCACCTCAAAGCGCTATTTGTTCTTATCTTGATCTAATGAGGACAAGGACAAGGACAAAGGATGCATTTTCTTAATTGAGGTCCCCTCTACCATAATATATAGTTGTTCAATATATCATGGCATACAAACCCTTCCTCTATAGTCATGACATCATGAACTGCTCAATTAATTATACATTATGATGACTAGTCATCGTCATTCCTACTCATTGCGTGTCTGCCTCGCGTTTCAAACGATTTATTTTCCTAAGGCCAACCTTAAACTACCTCACAATTTTTTTCATGTTTGCAAACTAATATGATCTTCATGCGCATCTCAACCTTATTGAAAATATCTTCACACTATAAGGGAAATGCCAATCAATGTGGCATGTAGCAAGTCAGCTCTCTTGCTTCATTATTACAAGTCTCGTCCAATCTCTTGTCTGAATTGTCATACAAAGTCTTTGAATATTTGATCATCATTTTTTTTAATGTTTTTGGGTGAGAACTGTGTTATATTAGCTAGCAGCTTGTCATCTTGAAACTGAATAGCAACCATCTATGGACATTGAAAGAAGGCCCTCACTGTAGGAAGTCACTTTTCTATATCAAACTGCGTTTCATGGCTTCTAAGGAATGCCATATGCTTTTGACTACAAAGGTCCCTTTCATAATGATCGACACAGGGTAATCAAAAGTGTATGCTAGCTTATAACCTAATCAGGCTTTAGTTGATAAGGCTCAAGAACTAAGGCACTGCCCTTCAATTATAATGTTGTCAATGCAAATCCCAATTAGTGTTATAACCACAACAATCAATCAAGCAAAAACACCAACAAGAAAGAATATTACAGCCATCCAATCTGCTGAAAGACAATATGTTTAAGGCTATCTTCCTTTTTTGTTTTTCTTCTTCCTTGACATAATTTCCAAAAAACTTTTCACAGTCTGGATAGGGCCGTACATATTTATTATAAAATTGTCTGCGTGTAAGTTTCATCATAGTTTTTCAATGTAACTTCCACACCAAGAGCACCTTTGGATCTCAGATTGGCAATCACCTTGTAGCGGGGAAGTACCTGCTTATGAAAATTTACACCCAAATAATCAGGGACTTCTACTAGGTTCCTAACAGGGAACCCCATGTCACTAATCAGAATTAACCTTCTCTTTTATAGACTGCAATTCATACATAATAATGCGTGGTTCCTTTTCTAACAACTTGAAGGCTTCCCTATGTGACAATCCTTGTTTAATGAGATATTCAAGGCATGCTTTCCCTTGTCTACTTATTGTTATAATTCCCTCTCTCAAAATCTTGTCTTGCAAGGGTTTTCTACATTTTAGGTTATTCAGCAATGAAACACACCTTGATAGCTCCCCACCCACCTTCATCGAAAATACATAAGGATTGTGCACAATTGTTTTTACAAGATGACCAGTGAAGCCCAAGCTCTCCAACTCAGTAACCAATGGTTTCAACTTGTCTTCGATGTTGTGAGCCAATAATGCAGGAAATGTGGAGTAGACTTGATCTATGTCCTCTCCTATCAGACCAATGCTCTTGAGATACTCGATTTTCGAAGCTATAGATTCTGTTCTATGAGTGACGAAATTCAGGTACTTCCTCAAAACAAGATGTATGGTCCCATTCTTAACTCTTGTATCCCTTAAAACCTTAACCTTTGTTTCTAAATCAGTGTGTTTATTCAAGAAGAATAACAAGGGACACTTCTCCAAGCATCTGCCTATGTACGAGGATCCAATTCTATGATCCAATAGAAATTTCACATTTTCTTCATAGTTTAGTGGACCAACAGGTTCCAGTCCGAACTTTGCACAATAATTTAAGAGCGTCCCAATAATATCCTCTCTATTTGGATATTTCTGAAGTCTAGAAAAAAAGAGGGTGCCATTGATTCAAGTAGTCAACGTTTAAAACAGAGGGGCAGGAATGCAAAAAGAGTGGCAAGGTTTCTCTGCTTAGACCACAAACCTCGAGGGTTTTTAGGGTCTTTTCCAGTTTAGACTCGGAGCATTTTAGTAAAGGTTTATGTCTCTTAATCAAATCATAAATATCGGACCTCAGAAATCCATACCTTTCAAACAGCCTGGTAACTGCAACCAGTCCTCTGTCTGCACAAAGCTCAATCCCAGATGGCAGTGTACCGTCTTCCTTCTTGCCAATGCTCTCCAGAAGGGGTTCAACTTCACTGATGGTATCAACTTCCTTCAAAAGGGTTTCTACTACTACAGGAAAGCTAGAAAGCTGCAAAATCCTGAAGGAAAGTTGCAAAACCCTGAGTTTAAATCTCGTTGACATAGAGTTTCAAGCATTAGTTGGGAATTGAGCATGATTTTAGAAGGTTTTACCAGCTTCTACAATGTCTCTGCAGAAAATGACGCATTATAGCAGGAGCAAAGTCTGAAGGCGAGGTAAACCGTTACAATGTTCTGGCATTTGATTTTGAGAACACGCGCCCAGCCTCTGTATTCTTTCAAATTGAATCGTTCGCTCCTACCATGATCCAAATATATAAA
>APFE030350115.1:0-207336 GCA_000404065.3 Pinus taeda
ATCGGTGGCTGTTAAAATCCACTTGTGCTGGCCTGAGGAAGAGGGATGAATTTCTCCAATGAAGTCGAGACCCCATTGTTGAAAAGGTTTCTCGGTTGAAATGGGCTTAAGGGGCAAGGGTAGTAATTTTCTTTTTCCTTCAAAGATTTGGCATTTGTGACATGAAAGAGCAAACTTCTTGACATCTGCAAAAAGAGAGGGCCAATAATAACCAGCCCTTAAAATCTTGTCAGTCGCGGACTTCCAATATAAGTGTCCTCCACAGTCCCCTACATGGAATTCTTTCATGATGTTGTTAGTTTCATTCATAGTCAAACAATTAAGCAAAACACCTTCATGATTTTTCCAAAACAAAGCACCATATATGAGACAAAACTTTGAGGATTTCATCCTTAAAAATCTTTTCTTGGTTCTGGACAATCCTGGGGGAGCACATAGGTTTACAATACAAAGCAAATATCAGCATACCATGGGAATTGCAAAAAGGTTTCATTGATCTGTGGAGTCACCAGCTCCGGTTCATTGTCCAGTTGATTAATATATAAGGCTTGGAAGTTTGTTTCGGACATTAGTTTGGCTAAACCGTGTCCTTTTATCAGCTTGGTGGGTTTTATTTCAATGTCGTATTCAAGGATGCTGGTAATCCACTTGCCTCTTTTGCCTTCTAGTCCCTCTTGAGTTAATATATCTTTTACAACAGAGTTAGGGACATAGGGAATCACGTGGGAGTATAAGATGTAAATTCTGAAATCTTTGATGGCTTTGACCAGGGCATAAGCCTGCTTTTCCATAATCTGATATTTCAAGGGTGCATCTCAAAGCTCGGCTGAAGAAAGCAATTGGCTTTTCATTACCTTGATCATCTTTTTGTAAAAGGACAGTGGCTATGGTATGCTCGGATGTAAAAGAAAAAATGATAAAATCTTTGTTGAATTGAGCACTGGTGAGGGCAGGCGTTTGAGTCAAGGTAGTTTTTATACTCTCAAAAGCTTGCTTGGTTTCAAGAGACCATTTTACCTTGGCAGCCTTCTTCAACATGTTGCTCAATAGCCTTATTAGCTCAGCGAGGTTTGGGATAAATCTCCTTAGGAAATTGATCTTTCCAAGGAATGCTTGCAGTTCTTTTATGTTTCTTGGATAGGGGATTTGGAGGATAGCTTGAAATTCTTTCAGGATCAATTCTAATCCCATCTTTTGATATGATATGGCCTAGAAGCTTGCCTTCCCTCAAAGGCAAACAGGGACTTCTTGGGATTCAAGGAAATGCCATATTTCCTGCATGTCATGAAAATTTTCCTTAAGTGCTTAAGGTGCTCTTGGTTAGATTTGGAGAATGGGGTTAGATCATCAAGTTAAACAACAAGGAAATCATGTATCTCCTTGGAAAATGCAATATCCATTGCCCTTTGAAAGGTAGCACCAACGTTTTTTAGCCCGAAAGGCATTTTAACGTACTTAAATGTTCCCCACGATGTGGTAAAGGCTGTCTTGTCTTGGTTGTCCGGGTGAACAAGTATCTGATTAAATCCTAAAAATCCATCTAGTAAAGAAATTCTTGAGGAACCCACTACTCTTTGTAAGATATGGTCCATTTTGGCCAAAGGGTAGTGGTCTTTTAGAGAGACCTGGTTTAAATTTCTCAAGTCTACACACAGTCTTATTTCTCGTGTTTTTTTTCTAGTGGGAACTAAATTAGATACCCATTCAGAGAATCTGATGGGTGCAATGGTACCTGCTTCAAACATTCTCTTTATTTCTTTTTCAATGAGGGGAGGAAGCATGGGGTTAATTCTTCTAAGTTTCTGTTTGAACGGTTTTTGATTTCGTTTTAAGGGAATGGTATGTAGGATCACTGAGGTGTCATAGGACTTCAAGTCCTCATAACTCCATGCAAATACATCTTGGAATTCTTTGAACAAATCCATGTATTTCGGTTTTTGATCAGGGGGCATATTTTTGGACAACTTAATCATTCTAGGCTGCTCTGTTGTTCCTATGTTGTGTTCTTCTATAGCAGCATTCAGAGGCTCCATTTTTGGCGTTTTGGGCACATGATTATCATCAAACATGTCTTCTAATGGAATAAGGCCGGCGGGTAGAAAATTACTCTTTAGATCAATAAACTCATCCTCTGCTTTGGCTGTTTCCTCTAAACACATTTGTTTCAACTGCTCTATGTTTGAATTGTTAAACACAGTTGGGTTAAGGATTTGTCTAGCTATTGCAGCTGTTAGAGCCTGCTGATTTTCTTTTGTTAGATGTTGGGAATCATTCATGGCATCCATGTCAATGTTTGTGTTGGAAAATTCGCCCTCGAGAGTTAGGAAATTGTTAATCTAGGCATCATTTTGAAATACCCGCCAATCCTTAACATTGTTAGGGACCAAAGGTCTGTGTTTTATTTCAGTGGTGAAATGGTGATTTGGTTCAAAGGGAAGCTTGCATGTGCTAGCAAAAGTTGCTAGACTGTGGGCATGAATATTATGATCTCTTGAAATTTTGGCAAGCTTGAATTCTCTGAAAGAATTGAGTATTTCGGTGGCAATAGCCCTGTAAGCTCTCATTCTACTGTCATTAGTAACAAAGTTACCTTTCATTTGTTGTATAATCAAGTCGGAGTCACCTAGGATGGACACTTTTGTAGCTCCTAGGACTTTGAGCAGTTTAAGGCCTAAGAGAACAGCTTCATACTCTGCCATGTTGTTTGTACATCTGAAATTGAGTCTGTAGGCATGGCCTTCTGCGTGATTATTATGTGTATTGTAAATTCATACTCCTGCCCCTGCTCCTAACTTGTTGACAGAACCATCAAACTCTAAATACCATGTGTTTTCTTGTTTAAGGTTTGTATTGAGAGTTTCAGTTTTTTTAGGATTGGGCAGACTTACAATTTATGTTTTGGGATGTTCTTCTTACTATTTGCTGGTTGTCTTGACTGTTGAGACAATTTCATGGGTATTCGTAATCGATTCCTCATTGATCTGTGTTTCTTGTTCCAAAGATAACGGCTTATCATCAGTTGGAGGGCTGGTGTTATCATTAAATAAAATAAAAGAATCCATATCGAAATGGATTGAGTAAATTGGAAAATTTTGGGGCTTTTCCTCACTGCTTACCACATAATTCATTAATGTTTCTCTATACAGTCTCTTTGGTTGCCCAAAGACAGATATAGTGGCATAAGAGAGGTTGAGTTGAAGGGATCCTTGCAATTTTTCTCCCCACGATCTGGATAGGAGCATGCCATACTTTGTGGGAATGTCAGCAACTACTACGTCCATTAGGATTGTCTTGTTGGGGAATTGGACTAAAGACACACAAAGGTCTTTAATCAAGCCTAAACATTTGACTTGACTTGAGTCAAAGGAATATAGATCTTTGTATGGTCTTGTGACATCAAGGTTCAACCATTCCATTACATCTTTGGGCATAAGGTTATGTGAGGCACCTGAGTCAAACATGGCGTTATGCAATATTTTGTCGTGTATGTGCAGACTGACATAAAAAGGTGGAACAAGTCCATATGTCGATTTTCTGTTAACTTCTGGACCAAACAACAGCGCAGGGGTATTGTCTAAAATGTTTACATCATCCCTGACCTCTGGTAGTTGAAGTGACCTTTGAATTTGTTGCCTATATACATCATGTTTGGCAAGTTCTGAGAGGGGAATGGATATCTTGAGTTTTCCAATCTCTGCTTCTAAACTGAATGGTTTATCCAATGGGTTCTTGGTGTTGATAGCGGCATATTTCTCTTTTTCAGGCATACTCTCTATGTTTTCTTTTGGAATGTCAATGTTATGATGAATGACAGTTTGTGGTATTTCTACTTTGGGAGGATTTTTTAGACTGCCGTTTAGATTTTATTTTGGGGAGGAAGGAGGTAGAGGCCGATCAATAGGAGGCTGTGTGTCTGTTATATCCTCGACAGTTACCTGATGCGGGTTTGGGACAGAGCTATCAGCTGGTTGAGTTATGGTGTCATTGCCTTTAATTTTGTTGGGTTGTTTGCTATCTTTTGTTCTGCTAGATGCAGGGACATCAATGGTCTTTGTTCTCAATTTGTATTGTCTGTGTACCTCATACACAACGGTATCATAGCCTTGTTTGAAATCGAAAGATTCTCCCGACTTGGTGTGAAATTGTTTTACATCAGGGTATTCTCGGTCCTCTTTAGTAAGAAAGATTTGCTGTTCATTTTCCGAATCTATCAGGTTCATATGAGTCCCATCTGTGGGCTCAATGGATGTAGATGCCTCCGCATAATTTTCTTGGAAAGGAGGCCTAATATCATGGTCAGGGCTGGCCCTTCCAGCATTTGTGTTTTGAGTTTTTCTAAAGTTCGGATTCCTTATGGCATTGGGCTGTTGACCTTCCCATGAATTTTTCCTCTCAACATTGTCTACTCTGTCTCCCAGCCTGTGGATGCCACTGATAATAGCATCTAGCTTCTGATCGAAGGCTGAGGGTTCTTTCTTGAAGGTGGTTCTTCTCTCAGTTCTGGCTCTGTTTCTTTTGGCAATTAGATTTGCCTCCACACTAACCAAACATCTTGCATCTCTGCAAGGCTTTGAGGGGCTCTTTCCCTTAACTGACATGCCATCTCAGCATCAAAGCCATCAGGGAGTTTGTACAAAGCGAGATCAGGTGCAGGTCTTAAATTTTGTGGTATTGCATTGTAAACATTATTAAACCTTGCACAGTAATCCAAAACCGTTTCCTGAGGTCCTCTTTTGATAGTATCATACTCAGATAGTATGTGTAGGGGATCTTTGTTTTTCTCCCATCTGTTAATAAATGTCTGCTATAAGGCTTCAGGATTTAATATGGAATTGGGTGTAAGTGCCCTAAACCAGGTTCTGACATCACCGGTCAAACTTTGAACAAAAATCTTCATTCTCATGCTGTCATCATCAATTTCATAACTCTCGAAGTAATCCTGCATTTTCTTTGTATGTTGTAGGGCGGTGCAAGTGTTTGTGCCATCAAAATAGGTAATTTTTGTCTGGTAGTCCTGAGGCATAGCCCCAGGATTAGCAGGCAGCTGTAAGGGCGCATATCTATTAGCCATGTTAATGGGGATAAGCGGAAAAACAGGGGCAACTGGGATAACAAGAACAACCGGGGTAGAAGGAGTGGTAGTGGTAGTAGGAGTATAGGATGGAGGTGTAGAAGAGCTGCTTGGAGAAGGGGGTGATGAACCAGGGGAACTTGGGGTTGACCAAAATAAAACTTTGATAGGGGTTGGAACACCACTTGGCTGAACTATTTCAGGACTCGCAGCAGTTGGGTCTTCTTGTTGCTTTTGTTTTCTAATGATCTTAGGGATTAAATTCAGATTTTCAAAAGCAGCTGGGCGATTAGGATCAGGATTTGATCTTGTATGACGCGTTTGCTTTTTAGGAGCCAACTTCTAATCTATTTTTTGGGAAACTTTTCTAAAAACACAGGTCGACTGAGACTTTCAAAGGTCGGTTTCTTCCTCTGTGGAGCTGCAGACTAGTTTAGTGAGATTATCTGAGGAAGTCCCCAGCGGAGTCGCCATTATGTTATCACTCAGGTTGTCCCTAGGCTCTTGTAGGGATACGGCCGAGGTAACCACAAACCAATCTTTGGACTGCAGGTTCTAGCCCACCTGCAATCAGAGAGGGCTCTCTCTTAATGATTTGACTTTGTTTATGATGATTTTAGGCTAGTTGTTGGGTTCAAGGGTTTTGTTGTTTTGTTTGGATCGAAGGTGTATGCCAAGTATAAAATTCCAAGCAAAGAGGCGAGGTAAGGTGTGATAAGTTTCAAACCATTGGGCATGGAGTAATGGATTAAGGCTTGCTATTGCGTTTTCTTGGTCACAAAAGGATTATGGAGCGGGATAGCTACACATGAGACAATTATCAATTTGCTGAAAGGATGGAATGATGGTTAGGGATGAAAGGCAATTAAGAATCTTTCATCAAAACTAACAGGGAGGAGAAGTGAAAGAATGTTTATCTAGGAGCAGTTAAGAATTCCTAAATTATCATTCATAAGTGAAAGAAACAGCGTAAACAAGATCATTTAAGTATGCATGTTCATAACTATTCCTGATGAAAACATGAAAAATTGCAGAAATTGAGCCTAAGGTGCAGTTTAAGCAAATCCTAAGCTATTCTTCTTTTCTACAATTTAGATGGCGGAATGATGATAAAACAAACATGAAAAACTAACAGAGTTAAGAAACACTTATTGAACCATGTAGAAGCACAGGAATTCCATAGTCACTCCTTGGCCAATTAAACACAGCAGACCATTTCAGAATCCATGCTTTTAGCAGTCTTTGATTATAGAAAGTATGACAGTTACAGTGCGAGTCTCTACTTGAGGAAAATATCGAAATACCAAAGATCAAGCAACTAATCAACCAACAAACCAACCCCTACTCCATTTTTCAGGGTGGTATATATAAGCAAAATATCTAAATTCATTTATTACAATTGACCTAAACAGGTCTGCAGGAAAAAGCTTTTTCTAAAAACCTAATTGTTGCTGGAATTAAATGCAAGTAAGTCCTTTGGGCTGGCCAGAGGAAGCTGAATCAAGTTGAGTTGATGAGGTGTCCTGTGTGACTTGGTGCAGTGGTCCTGTCATAACTGTGCATTGAGTTCTGGTCCACTGATCTCCTGTGAGTTTAATGTGCAGTCATTTGTGCTGGTGAGCCTTCAATGCGTCTTCAATTGCTTCTTGACTTTCAGATCTTTCCTTTTAATGTTGGATTTGCCTCGAGCCCTGAGGAAATCTCCTTTGATACACTTTTCCGCTACATTGATGGTCTTCGCCGCTTCCTGATACTCTTTGACGTGCTTTTTGTCTGCATATTTGATCTGATACTCTTTAATCTCTGCTCCTGGTCTCTCTCTGCCTTCAAATACATTAAATTTGGCAAAATCGAGCATTTTCGGGCCTTTTTGGTGCAAAAAAGGGCCAAGGACTCAAAAGATTCCCCAAAGATTCCCCAATATGGCCCATTTCCCGTAGCGATGCACGATTCGCGCATCAAAAACGGCCTCCGTTTCTCATTCCGGAGCTCCGAAGCTCGACTTTTGCGCTTGCGCAAATTTCCGTTTTTTGGCTACTGACGTCAGCTGTACGGCGGATGACATTAGCATTATGACGTTAGCAATGGGGTCCTCTGTTACGGATATGACGTCAGCATGCTGACGTCATCAAGGTGACGTGGCAGTACGGCGGGGTGATGTGGCAGAGACACGTGGCAGGGTGACGTGGGCCGGGCGCAGGCAGTGTGAGGTGATGTGGAGGCGACATGGCAGGGTGAGGTGGCGCTCCTGTTACATGAGGGGAGGGCGGTTTTGGCATGTGCGTCAGACCGCCTTTGGTATGGAGGTGGTTTCTGTCAGGGGTGGCCCTATGCAATGGGAGGCTGCCACCTGTCCCGGTGTACGACGGTAAAACCGTCGGACATCGGGTGGTAACCTACCACCACAATAGAGCGCCCGATATGAACAATGGCCATCGGATCTGGGAGGGGGTGATCCGACGGTGGAAGGGAAAGGGAGATGCGCAGAGTTTAATAGAAGAGCGAACGCGTTAAAGGTTTAATTTTCCGTGGTGCGGGTGGGTTTAGAACTTTAGGTTAAGGGTTTAATGGGTTTTGGCGCGTTGGAAATTTATTAAACAAACATTAATAATTTCCAAAGAAAATGCGCAGAGGGGGGTTTTTGCATTTGGAAAGGATTTTCTTTGTGTTTTGGAAGGGGTCCAAACACCTGGGAATGGAAATTTATGCAGAAGCAGGGTTCTTACTAAAGTCTAGGTGACTTAGTAATTCCCAGAGAAGTACTTATGGTTATATTTCAACTAGGGGGAGGGGATATTTACATAAGGGGATTATTTACATAGTTTTAGTAGGGGGATGGGGAAAATATAGGGAATTAAATAATGATGTCAGTAGTTAATATGAAGATGACAAGAAAGTGCTAAGTTTGAGAGATCTTAGGCTTCAAGGGGAGATAGAACCTTATAGATAAAGTATGGACCCTCCTCGAGTGAAGCAGATCTTCACCCAGGTTAATGACATGGAAAATGATGAAACTAAGAGATATCAAGCAGGTATTGACCTCTTTTTGGGGAAATTAGTCAATGATTTAGGGAGGAGGAAGAAAGGGAAGTTAGTTATGTCTGATTTGAGCTCCTCCATATGAAATTGCCTGATGACTATGACCTGAGTAGAGATGATACTTTAAAAACATGGCAATGAACAGAAATCAAGATTCTGCAACCTCAAAACTACTTACCCAGCCTACTTACCTAACATTTTTTCTTCTTTTGGTTTGGGTGCATTTAGACTTGCAGACCCAGCATTTCAATTTTTTCTTTTTATGCCTTACTATCTACAAACTACCTTCATTCTTCCAAGGCCCAGATTAAGCAGTTGGGCCTCCTTGGTTCTCTAACCTATCTAAGAATCTACCAGATTTAAGTGTTTGGACAGATTTTCATTCTCTATATTCTAAAACAGGAAATTGAACCTAGGGAGACAAGATTAGTTGTTGGACCTCCTTTAGCTGGAATTTACAAACGGGGAATGACTCTTCAAAATTGAATGCATAGATGAACTTTGAGTAGCCTTCTTTCCTTGGTGACTGTTTAGCAAATATGGAGCATTGCAGCATGCAAAGTATGACATATTTGGCCTGTAAAAATGTCAATCATGAAATATGAGTAACCTGCTGCAGCAGGAGGCTAACAAAACCATCAGTTTTACTTTTCTATACAACACTGTCACCTCCAAGTTTGTACGAACACCAGGTTGACAAAGTAAAGCTGGTAGCCTAGGAGTTGCAACATTCTTGCTACAATACTAGAGCTCATCACTTTTTGGCATCATTGTCAAGGAGGTGTCTAAGTAATATGTGAATATTGTTTGTTTCTTTTATTTTCTTGTCTCTAATATTCTGCCATTAGTTTATTTCTACAAAATTAATTTAGTTGCTTCCTTTTTCATTTTACATTTTCTACTTTCCTTTCTATTTTGCAAGCAAGATTTCAATTCAACTAGTTTTTCACTTAGTTAGTAGTTTGCATTTAATCAGCAATTTCAATTCTTCAAAGTACCTTCCAAGTTTGAAAAAAACACAAAACCAACCCAGAAACATTTCCTTTCATGCCTCGTAGGAATAGGGATAACTTAGGGAATTTTTTGCCAAATACCCCACTACATCAAACATTGAACCTTCCCTCTTCTTCAGTGGTTGTGAACTGGAGGAACCCTTAGGTGAGAAACCTGACGTATTTGGAGAACTTATAGGGGAATAAGAAGAAGAAGAACCCATTCCTACTGAACCAATGGCTAAAAACAGAAATGACAGAGGGAATAAAGAGAGATGTGAGGGTGCCTTTCCCATCAGGGAAGCCAATGGGGACACTAAGATGAAAAATATAAGCCCCTCTGCCCTACCTCATTTCCATGGCTTGACCACAGAAGACCCTAACACTTTCCTATTTGAGTTTGTTGTTATATGCCGAACCTATGACTATACAAATGATGAGCAGAAGTTAAAACTATTTCAATCTACCCTCAAGGATACAACATTACATTGGTTCATGGGTTTACCTGGGGATAGCATCACAACTTGGGCTCAGATGCAACAAGCCTTTAACAACAAGTATCGAAACTATTGTCGGTCAAAGGATACTAAAGATGAAATTTTTAGGATGACCATAGGCAATGATAAATCCCTAGAGGATTACGAAGAAAGATTCTAGCTTAGTTACAAAAGGGCCAGGTGCACACTTGACCCTGAGTCACCAAAGCTAGTCGTGCTTAGGGGAGTAAGGGAAGATCTTCTATATACCATAAACTTGATAGAAGAAGGAAATATCTACCAATTACCCTATAAGGATATCAAGATTGTCTTTAGAAATCATTCTAGGGAAGCTAAGAAAAAGGGTAGGGGTAGTCAACCTATGGTCAGTACATCCTCCTCCAACTCATCCATCAAGGGTGAAATTGGAAACATGCTAGAATATTTCAAAAGTGAGATATTGCAAACCATTACCTTGCAAATGGACACTATGCACATTAAGAGAAAGCAGGAGGAACCAGAGAGAGCCTTGGCCATTTTTTGTCCTAAATGCACCAGGAGGCATCCTAGGAATGAACGTCCATTGAATTCTATTGAAATTTACTTAGTCTATGAAGAAAACCACTCCACAGATAAGTGCCCTTATTTTCCTAGACTCAAAGTTGTATATCAAGGAGCTGAAGGGGTAATTGAGCAGCTCTACTCCATAAACCAAAGGAGACCTCATGGGCCTAAACCATACCAGCAGGGCATGCAAGGGTCTTCCCATGCATATTGCAACCCCAATCAAACCACAACCATACCTTCTTGGGGACCCCCTGCTCATCCGTCCTAGTCTACATCCACTCCTTGGTCCTTTGCATCTCAATATCGCTCCCAGCCAGCCAGCTAGTCCTTTCAACCATATACTATGCCAAAAACTCAGTGGAATGCACTGTTGTAGGGGTGGAGGCCCCAATACAACAATACTCTAGCTTTATTGCCTCCACCATTTTCCCAACAACAACTTTTACACTCTGCTCCACCCAAGCAACCCCAGATGCCTACTGAGCCAAATCCAAACTCGAACAAAAGACAGGCTCAACAAGTATACTCTGGAGAGACATCATATCCAGCTTATGCTATGGAAATCCAGGAGATTAACCTGAGATCTGGGAGAGTTCTCAGGGACAACCAACCTCCACCTCCACCTAAGGAGGATGAGGAAGAAAGAGAGGAAAACATTCTTAAAGTGAATCCACCCTTTCCTAAGAGATTAACCCAACCACTCTAGCCTACCCCAAAAGACACTGAACTTCTGGGACAATTGAAAAATCTATGTGTAAAGATTCCACTTCTCCAAGCAATAAAAGATGTTCCTATTTACAATACGTTGATTAAGGATAAGTTCTTCAAGAATCCAAGGAGGTGAAGAAGGGATGCCCCTACCATTAATGTCATTGGACAAATGTCTGACTTAAGGCTGGGGCAGGTAATCTGTCCAAAGTATTTGGATGTTGGAAGCCCTGTAGTAGATGTACACATCAATGGCACCATTCTCCCACACACTTTGATCGATCTTGGGGCTGCCATTAATGTGATGACCAAGGACACCATGCTCAAGCTCAACCTCCAAGGTTCATTGAGGAAGACCACAACAATTTTGCAGCGTGCAGGCCACTCCACAGTGAGCCCTAAGGGGATTGTGGAGGATGTGATGGTCTACATTAACTCTTGGGAGTACCCTACAGATTTCCTAGTTCTCAAGCCTAAGGATAAGCATACTGGTTAGCCTCTCATCCCTGGGAGACCCTGGCTAGCCATTATCGATGCTTACATTAGTTGTAGAGCTCAGAATATGACCATCAAGAACATGCATATGTCCAAGTATTTAGTCATATACTCTCCTGCTCAGCCATCTCTAGAGCATGATTTACCCTTATGGTTGGAGGAGGAGGAATAAGATGAAGTTTATTCGGCCCAACTATATATCTTATAACCAACCATGGGAGGAGGATAGTAGGATGAAGACAATTTGATTGAACACCTACTCCAAAGTCCAAGTCCCAGTACATTGCCCTTAGAAGATGTAGTAAAGGAAACCTAGAACAATCATCCAATTGACCTATGCTTGGTTGATTCCAACCCCCTCTATGTCAAACCCATAGAATTCGGCCTTGAGAGAACCTTGAAAATCAATCCATCTCTTTCTGCTCTACAATAAGAGAAGTTATGAAACATGTTAAAGGAACATCTAGATGCCCTCACTTGGAGTTACAAAGAAATGAAGGGAGTACACCCCTCAGTGTGTACTCACGACATATATATCAAAGAAGTTTGCAAGAAAGTCCGATAGCCCCAAAGGAGGATGAATCCAGGTCTTAAAGATATAGTCAAAGAATAACTGCAAAAACTACTAGATGCAAGATTCATTTACCTTATATCTGACAGTGAGTGTGTCTCTCCTTTGGTGTTAGCTCCAAAGAAAAATGGCAAGTGCAGGATTTGTGTTGATTAAAGGGAGTTGAACAAAGCCACAAAGAAGGACCATTTCCCTCTACCCTTCATTGACCAAGTGCTAGATGACCTCGCAGGGAAACGTTTTTTCTCTTTCCTAGATGGATTCAATGGGTACAACCAAATCCAAATCAGCCTAGAAGACTAGGATAAAACCACCTTCACTTATCCTTGGGTGCTTTTTCCTATAGGGTCCTTCCTTTTGGCCTATGCAATGCTCCTTCCACTTTCCGGAGAGCAGTCTTGAGTATTTTTGCTAAGTTAGACCATGATGTGACAGAAATTTATATGGATGATTTTACACCTTATGGCTATGATTTTCAATATGCTATGTCCAACATAGGAAAAGTAATGCATAAACACATTGAAATGAACTTGTCTCTCAGTCCCGAAAAATGTAAATTCTGGATGACTGCAGGGATCGTGCTAGGTCATTCAATATCTCAGCAAAGACTGCACATGGACCCAAACAAAATAGCTATCATCCAAAGAATCCCACCTCCTCAAAAGCATAGAGATGTCAAAAGTTTCCTAGGGTTAGCTGGATACCACCGAAGGTTCATAAAGGACTTCAACAAGTTGGCCTCTCCTTTATTTGGGTTGTTGGATAAGGAATCTGAGTTTATATGGTCAAAATGTTGTCAAGAGGCCTTAGACACCCTAAAGAACAAGTTAACCACTGCACTGATTCTCCTAGGTCCAAATTGGGCCCTTCCCTTTCATATTCATGTTGATGCCTCACATAAAGCCGTAGGAGCAACCCTAGGTCAGATAGATGAAAAATTTCCTTATGCTATCTACTTTATTAGTAAGAATCTACCAAAGGCTAAACTAAATTACAAAGTGACTCAAAAGAAACTCTTGGCTGTTGTACATTCATTAAACAAATTTAGCCATTATATTACAGGCTATCAAACATTCGTGCATGCTGACCATGCTGAGCATGCTGCAATCAAATATTTAATGAATAAACCATATGTGAATGCTCATATTATAAGTTTGTTACTTTTATTACAACAATTTGATCTAACTGTTGTTGACAAGCCTGGTAAGGAAAATATTGTTGCAGACTTTTTGTCCAGATTAAATCTGCCTACATGTGAATAAGGACTCGTTGACGGCTAGTTATCGGATGAACACTTATTTTCTATTTCAGTTCTCTCTCCATGGTTTGTTGATATTGCAAACTATTTAGTATCCGCACAGTTCTCACTGAACTTGTCCTCCAAAGAGAAAAGCAAGATAGTGAGGAAGATCACCCCCTTTACTTGGATTGAGTGAAATCTCTAGAAACTTGGCCCAGATCAAATCTTGAGAAGGTGTGTCAAGGAGGAGGAAGTCTCTGACATCCTTCTGACCTATCATGATGGACATTGTGGGGGTCACTTTGCAACAAAGAGGAGATCATCCAAATTGTTACAAGCATGCTATTATTAGCCCACTCTTCATTAGTATGTGAAAAGATATACTAGTCAGTGTGATTGGTGCCAAAGGATGGGAAAGCCTACTCCAAGAGATGAAATGCCTCTACAGCCTTAAGTGACTTTCGAGCCGTTTGAAAAGTGTGGCATGGACTTCATTTGACCTATTTACCCTCCTTAAAAACAAAAGAAATACATCATTATGTGCACTGACTATCTGATTAAGTGGGTTGAAACCAAGGCAATTAAGGTAGCAATAGAAGAGAAGATAGTTGAGTTCCTAAGGGAGAATGTATTTTACAAATTTGGGCACCCTAGAGAGCTGGTCACAGACCAAGGCAACTAGTTTACCTCCAAAATGATTGAAGACTTGCTCAGCCAGTACAAGATCAAGCATAGAACCTTCACTCCCTATCATCGACAAGCTAATGGGCAAGTGGAGGTGACCAATAAAGCACTGGAGGGAATCTTGACCAAAGTGGTAAGAAACAGTAGGAATGATTGGGAAGATAGACTAGTTGAGGCCAGCTGGGCCTATAATACCACCTGGAAGACCACCAATGGATTCACAGCCTATGAGTTGGTCTATGGCAAAAAGGCCCTGTTGTCCATTGAATTTGAGTATAACACATTAATGATGATATCCCAACTAGATCTATATCTCAGCAGTGCACAAAAAGAGAGATTGCTCCAGATGAATTGTTTGGATGAGTTCAGAATGCAGGCCCTCCTACATACAGAAGCAATTCAACTTCAGAGGAAGATATGGCATGATAATAACATCAAGGAAAAGCAATTTAAAGAAGGTGATTGGGCTTTGTTATATGATTCTAGGTATAAATACTTCAAGGTCAAGTTAAGGACAAGATGTCTCGAACCTTATGTTGTAAAAAGATGCCATGATAATAGTTCAGTATAGATCAGAACCATAGATGAAGAAGCTGTTCCTTTACTTGTTAATGGACATCGACTAAGAATTTACAAGAGACCATTGTTAAAACAAGAGTTCATTGATGATATCAATAAAACAATGATGGTAAGGGAGCAAGTTTCATCTCCTATCTCATCAAATCACTAAGAGAAAAAAAAAATAAGGACTCAGGTGAAAACCTCCATGAGGAGCCTAAGTCCCACTATTAGGTTGAAATCCTCTTAGGGAAGCCCAATAGTGTCAATAATAAAAAAAAAAAAAAGAAAAAATGAGAATAAAAATATCCCTGGGTGAAAACTTCTCTTTAGGCGGCGAGGGACAATGGCTGGGATGAAAACCTCTCAGTGGCACCCCAGTTGTTTTCAAAAAAAAAAACAAGAGAGAAAAGTGAAAAATCATGAAAATTTCTATTTTGCAGGTTAGTAAGAGGGATGATCAAAGAGCAAAGGAGGATCACCAAGAGAAATATTTCACTCACATTTCTTTTCCACTCATTTTCATTCATCACTCTACCACTTCTTTCATTTTTTCCAGTCCTTTCCTTCATTTTACAAGGGGACTGTGCTTTCTACAAGATCCCCTGTAAATCTACAGGATCCCCTTAAAACCTACAACATGATCCTGTAGGAATGATAGTGACCCAGGAATCCTAAAGGAAGTGACCCTAAAGGGAAAAATGACCTGCTATGTCAATAAAATAGTACCCCTACATCATCATTACATGACCATACTTATGTCCACTTTCAACACCCCTGCATTCACACTTAAAAAAATATTAGGTTCAAAAAAATTCAGTCTTCAAAAAAAATGAAATAGAGAGCAATAAGGAGCATAACCTGAGTATTCCTCGATCTCCACACTCTTAGTCTCCCTCTCCATCAATGTCACCATCCTCAAACTCCCAGCAAAAGGTACGATTAAGAGTTCTGAGGGAGAAGTAGCTACAGGACATCTTGTAGGAAATCCTGTAGCAGCCTATCCCACATAATACAAATCATAAGAATAGCAAGCTTCCAGCATGATGATCCAAGGGCATAAGGGACTCTAATGTAGCAACAACAACATCATCTTCAACAGCAGCTACCTGCACCACAAAAAAATCATCAGAGAACAACAAAAAAAGGGGAAGATGAATAGCATGCAGCCAATACACACAGCAAGTGTTGAGCCATGAATACGACCACTTTTTAAACACTTATTTAATCCATTTTTACTCTTCTTTATCATGTCATTTATTATAATTGATTATATAAATCCATTTTATAATGATTTATGCTCTTATGGATGAATATTATTTATTCTCCTTTATTTCTAATAAATTGATGATTATGCATGATTTTATAAATGATAGTTTTAATAAATTGGTTGTAATATTATTCACCATTTTTAACCTCCAAGATAAATTCCAGATTGAAGATTTTATCATTAAAAGTGTCAACTCAGAAACTCGCTCGAATAAGAAGTGACAGTTTTGCGGTTTAGATTCTGGGCAAATGAAGAAGAATCTGGAAAATCCAAACAATGGGTTTTGTCTAGAATGGACCAGATTAACTTTAGTAAAGAACGATTTGCCCAAATTCAGCTTGTATTGAGAGAAACGCAGGGTTCTTCGAGCACGATTTTCTCAGATTTGCTATGTGGACGTTTTCCAAATCTTAGTTGTAAAGCCAAATTCGCCTTGCTCTTGTTGAAAGATAGATGGAACTATATTTTCTTGTTGATCAATTGGTTGGAAACAATCCAATTTTGTAATAGAAATCATGTTGTAATTATCTCTATTGTAACTTCTCTCTGATCTCTCTCTATTTAAATGAAAACATAGATCAGAGATGGGGGGGGAGAATTGAGGATTCAGAATTGGAAATTGAAGAATGATGATGGATTATTCATGATAGGATAGGAGGAAAAAGGGATTGTTGCATTACCATTGTAATTCTCAAAGATTCAGCTGTTGTAATGATTTCATAGTTTGATGATGAATAAATAAAAGGGTTGTTGTTCATTCTTCTCATCTGAAGTAGCCCGGCAGCATCCGCTGGCGGCTAAGGGCCCAGCCTCTGGTGGATTACGCTGCTGCTATGTATTATATCTTTCCAATTTCCACTATGTGATTGCTTGATTTAATTCTTGTTTCTTTGAATCATATTGCCTTACAGTTTCATGTTTTTGCAGTGAGTTGGTATAATATTTTATGAAATTGTTTTATTGCATAAGTTGAGATTGAATCACGTGGCTGTTCTTTTCCATCATAACAGAGATTATTATTCTTCTGAACGTATATTGTTATGTTGTTCATTTCAAATGTAAAGCTTCGTTGTTCATTTCAGACTTTGATATTTATTATGGATTGTTGGTTATTCTATTTTTTTAATTACAGTTTGTTGTCCATTTAATTTGCTATTCATTTTTCTTGGTTAATTGCAAGAGTTTGCTTTTAAAGGATTCTCCTAGTTTACTTTCAATAGAAGATTTAGTTCAATTTCTATTTCCTTTTAATTGTTTTAAAGCAGGGTTGTAAATTGTAGAGAACATTGGTTACTGCTTCCTCATTCTCAGATTGATTATCTTGTTCTAGTTTGATTTCAATTGTATCAATCTCTAGAGGAATGACTTATTGCTACTGTATCCTCGATTGGTGTTTGCTGAGTAAATATTTGGATTTTAGAGCATTTGAGTTTATGTTGTTGTAGTTAGATTTCTTTTTAAGCATAGGATAGTGGAGAAAATAAAATAAACAAAGAAATAAAACAAACACATTTTTTTCTGTTGTAAAATTAGTTGTTTTCTTGTTGCAACACGCTATCAAAATCAACATCGGTGATAAATGTTTCAATTCATTCATGTATGTAGATGATTTATAATAGAAATAATAATTCTACAAACACTTAATTTCATTTTTATCACCAATTTGAAAAATACTTGAATATCATTTTTTTGGCTTACGGGCTTGATGGAATTTTTTTAAAATAGTCGGGACAACCATGTTTTGAGGGAAAAAAAGGGAATATTTTAAAAACATGTTTCTACCCTAAGTTTCCCTTGATTTCTACTTTCAAACCCAATTTGAATTACTCAATTTGGATTTGAAATGAAAAAGTTAGAAACAAAACATTGGCAGGGTGTCTAGTGGGCAGCTCAGGAACAGAGTTGGGACAGTCAGTTTTTGGAGGACTAAATGTATGAATTTTTAAAACCTGTTACTATGGTAAATTCCCCTATGAATATAGTTTACAAGACAATTGGAATCACTCATTTTTGATATCATATGGGGAAGTTATGATCAAAATACTCACTGTCTATCGTAAATCAACACCCTTAAAACTCTATTTTTCTGGTTGTTCCTTATAGTATGTGACCTATGAATTCTTCTTATATTCAAAACTTGTTTCTATTGGAAATAAATAAGTTAATCTACTTTCATTTCCTTTTTGATTCATTTGAATTTGACATCAAACGAAAAATTTATGCTTGAAATATCAATTGTTGTTCTAAGATGGGTAATTGAAAATGACTATGTTATGCAGGTTGTTCTAACTAAAATTGACATATCATATCATTGAAATCTTAAAAATTATTTCTATTGGAGATACACCTTTGAATTAACTCTCATATAGCTTTGGAATCACTCAATTTAGACGAAAAACAAAGAAGTTGTGATTAAAACACTGCAGGTTAGCATGATTGGCCACTGCTCTCCCGTAGGTAACAAATAAATTTTAGTTTGTTATTTTCTCCATGGATTTGTTCTACAGAGTAACTACTTGTTAGTTTTTTTCATAATTATTATATTAGGGGAGCCCCCACACCTCTCTTTCACAATGATTTAATGTTTTATTGCAAGTAGATACTTGTTTTTTGCAGGTCCTAGGAGAAAAAGAAGGTCAATTTATGGACAAGTGATTCTTGAAAGAAATTTTAGTGAAAAAGGGGAATTTCATCCAACTCATTACCCAACGGATTCATAATAGAAGAAATGAAGAATTGATTTTCATTTGAAAATTCATGTCTTGTCATTGCTGCCAAAATATTTTTCAAAGAGATCATTTTTTTGACATAACGTCATAGCTGTTGTAACTTAATTTATTTATTTACATACTATTTTTAAATAAAATGTTGTTTCTTTTCCGATTTCTCTTATATTTTGTGTTTCAGGAGTTGTTTCATTGAAACTCCAACACATCCTCATCATCAATACAGTGAACAGCTAATTCATTCTTTGCGTGCTTGAATTTTATGCTTGTGCATTTTACTGTTCCTTTTCTGAAGGGACAGCATTTACGTGCACTTTTGTTGTTTCTGTTGTTCCTTTGCCAAAGGGGCAAAATTTTCATTTTGTTGTTCTTTTTTTAAAAAGAACAAAACCTTTTTTGTCAGTTATTCCTTTTCCACAGTTCATTTTGCTGTTCCTTTCTCACGGTTCATTTTGTTGTCCCTTTCCCACAGTTCATTTTGTTGTTCATTTTCCATAGTTCATTTTGTCGTTCCTTTCTCAAGGTTCATTTTGTTGTTCCTTTCCCATGGTTCATTTTGTTGTTCCTTTTCCACGATTCATTTTGCTGTTCCTTTTTCACGTTGTGCTGTTCCTTTTCGAATGGAACAACACTTCTGCACTTTTACATTTTGTTGTTCCTTTTCGAATGGAACAACACTTCTCCACTTTCACATTTTTGCTATTCCTTTTCAAAGGAACAACACTTCTACACTTTCATGTTTTTGTTGTTCCTTTTCGAATGGAACAACACTTCTACACTTTCACTTTTTACTGTTCCCTTTCGAATGGAATATCACTTCTGCACTTTCACTTTTCGCTATTCCTTTTCGAATGGAACAACACTTTTGCACTTTCACGTTTTTGCTATTCATTTTTAAAAGAAACAACACTTCTGCACTTTGCTATTCTTTTTTAAAAGGAACATCATTTTCGCATTTCTTGTTGTTTTTCTTAGGGAGCAACACTTTTTCACATGCATTTTTTCGCTATTCCCTACACGGAACAACACTTTTTCGTGTGTATTTTTGCTTTTCGGTGTGCATTTCCTTTGTTGTTCCCTACAAGGAACAACACCTTTTGAGTGCTTTTGTTTTTCCTTCAAAGGAGCAACACTTTGGGAGTATTTCCGAGAGCAACTCTTCCTTCCTCTTATGGGATTATTCCTAGTTCATCTCAACCACATTTTACTGATTCCCTTTCATGGCATAAATTACACTACTTTTATGAGGACAAGAATTATGGATTCTATTGAAGCAAGTTAATATCATTCACATTATGATCTTTAACAGGACAGTTCCTTGATGATAGAGTCTTTTCAAAAGGGACACAATTATTTGTATACTACTTTACTACATTGTTTTCTGTTGTACATGATACTAATTGATTATCTTAATACCATGTTGGTTCCATCCTTCCTCGTTATAATCTTCTCTGTCTGTAATACATGAGATTATGGATATATTTTTTTTCTATTGATATGTTCAACTTATTCCACCATCCCTACTCTTAAAGAGTATTGAGCCTCCCTCTTTTTATCATAAAAATGTGTGTAATAACAACAAAATGTTGTTCGCAGATGGAGGATAGGGGGTCTCATTACGAGCTAGCCTACCATGTTCATAAGGCTGTAAAAAAGTAACATTCCTATTATGGCCACCACACCAGGGTTATGATCCGTTGGATAGCCAAATTATCCTTGGAATATGAGGTCTCATCACGAGCCGGCCTGATCACTTTTGCTACATCCTAGTGAATGGTAGTGTGGTTTTCTGGTTACCACGCCAGCACACTGATCTCTTCTGTAGTACAGAACTGGAATTCTCCATTTATAAATTGAGGATCCTCGCTCATATGGGTTAAAAAGCAACCTTGCCGAGGCTATGGACACCTGCTGGTAGCAGAGGCTCTACTTATGGTATTGAAGTTATATTTTATCATCAATTATTACTATAATACCCTTTTCTTATTTTTTTCTTTCTTTCTTTTTTATCGGAGAAGTTATTTCCTTAACTTTTTCCCTATTTTGAACTTTTATGCATGAGAAATTGTTTTATGATCAATCGCATCATTTTCAGCTAGAATAATGTCAGTAAAGCATCTTTTTGACATATTATTGTTCTTTTTCTTTTTTTTCGTAACTTATCATCAATCCAAAGCATCCTATATTTTATTCATAACTATCTTTACACACTCTGCTCTCATTATAACCATAACTCTCATTGTCTTATCATTGATATGTGTACTTTGCTTCATTTACTGCTATATTGTTCATTATCCTGTCGTGTCGTCAGCACAACATCTTTCATATGCTTTATAGTCATGGAATCCCTTTTCCAACTAGAGGGGGAATGTATGCATTATGGGATAGCATGCGATATGGTTACTGCACTCTGCCATAACCTGTTGATTTGACAAAATATTAGTATTGCATGTATACAAAAGTTTTTGATTGAAATTTTTGCATGCATCTTATCTATTGTTATTCAAAACTAACACTGTGGATTCAAGAACATTATATGCAAAATAGTGATTTGTTTACAGGAGAACAACTAGTATGCAGAAACACTCTATTCGTAGCATGACCACACTATTGCAACTGAAGCGGCGAGCAACGCGCGAATGTGAACAATTCTTTAGACATGATGTGCTTGCCTGGATTCTACCTTTTGCATCACTTTCAGCACCAACTCTGCCTACATCAGCTTCAACAAATGCCAGTACATATATGTCATTCCACATTTTTTTTTTGGAGGTAAAACTTGAGGTAAAATATCATAATTTTTTTATTTATTATGAACTTAGGCGAATTTAATGAAAATCCATTTTGAGCATTATTTATCATCCTTCATTCTACATCTTTACCACTTCCTTTTTTTTCAGTGGCATATTATCTTTCCGTTTGGGAAAGTGTTTCTTTCATTCATTTCTTTCTTATGACCATGTCATTAATATTCTTTATCATCCATTGTTATCCTTATTCATTATCAACACCTCCCTTATTCCATGATGTTTTACACCAAGCATAGAATTCACCAGATGGGAGCAACCACCTCAATTTGTTTTCTAGCATCACATGAGGGCATGCTAATTTTTCAGAGAGGGGGAGGAATTGCTACGCATGATGGATGTTTTCTATTTTCTTTCTCATTTAAGGCATACAATTTCAGTGCAGAAATTGATCTCCATAATATTTTTAAAACTATGAACTCAATTCTTGTGATTTCTGGAAAACACAGACGTATCATTAAAATATACAAACCCAGATAATTTTAGTTAAATTGGTTCATAAAATTTCAGAAATCGTGCACTATCACCAACAACCATTTTGTTTATATCCCATGATCCGTGCATCAAAACGATCTGATTTTTGGATCATAGAGGCATTCATACATCACAAATTTACTTGCAACATTTCAACAAAATCTAGTTTGTAGTTTTTGGGAAAATGGTTAATGAAGGTTGTTGTCACTTATATCATATTTTCCTGCAACTTCATTGTTATGCCTTCATCAATATTGCTAAAAATTGAATATTCATTAATTAAGGAAGAATTCATTTGTTCTATCCATTTCATGAGTTGAGATGAACAAATTTTTTATTGCTTGGTTAACACATGGGTTTTTCCTTCGAGTTGCATGAGGACATGCAACATATTCTGTTTTTTGTTGCATGAGGACATGCAATATATTCGGTGTGGGGGTATGTTGAGCTGTGAATACGACCACTTTTTAAACACTTATTTTATCCATTTTTACTCTTCTTTATCGTGTCATTTATTATAATTTATTATATAAATCCATTTTATAATGATTTATGCTCTTATGAATGAATATGATTTATTCTCCTTTATTTCTAATAAATTGATGATTATGCATGATTTTATCAATGATAGTTTTAATAAATTGGTTATAATATTATTCACCATTTTTAGCCTCCAAGATAATTTCCAGATTGAAGATTTGATCATTAAAAGTGCCAACTCAGAAATTCACTGGAATAAGAAGTGACAATTTTGCGATTGAAATTTTGAGCAAATGAAGAAGAATCTAGAAAATCCGGAACATGGGTTTTGTCCAAAACGGACCAAATTAAGTTTATTGAAGAAAGATTTGCCCAAATTCAGCGTGTGTTGAGAGAACCGCAGGGTTCTCCAAGCACAATTTTCTTTGATTTGTTGTGTGGCTGTTTTCCAAATCTCAGTTGCAAAGCCAAATTCGCCTTGCTCTTGTTGAAAGATAGAAGGAACTATATTTTCTTATTGATCAATTGGTTGGAAACAATCCAATTTTGTAATAGAAATCATGTTGTAATTATCTTTGTTGTAACTTCTCTATGATCTCTCTCTATTTAAATGAAAATAGAGATTAGAGATGGGGGGGGAGAATTGAGGATTCAGAATTGGAAATTCAAGAATGATGATGGATTATTCATGATAGGATAGGAGGAAAAAGGGATTGTTGCATTACCATTGTAATTCTCAAAGATTAAGCTGTTGTAATGATTTCATAGTTTGATGATGAATAAATAAAAGGGTTGTTGTTCATTCTTCTCATCTAAAGTAGCCCAGTAGCATCCGCCGGCGGCTAAGGGCCCAGCCTCTGGTTGATTACGCTGCTGCTGTGTATTATATCTTTCCAATTTCCGTCGTGTGATTGCTTGATTTAGTTCTTATTTCTTTGAATCGTATTGCCTTACAGTTTCATGTTTTTGCAGCGAGTTGTTATAATATTTTATGAAATTATTTTATTGCACAAGTTGAGATTGAATCGCGTGGTTGTTATTTTCCATCATAACAGAAATTATTATTCTTCTCAATGTATATTGTTATGTTGTTCATTTCAAATGTAAAGCTTCGATGTTCATTTCAGACTTCGATATTTATTATGGATTGTTGGTTATTCGATTTCTTTAATTACGGTTTGCTATCCAATTACTTTGTCGTTCATTTCTGTCGGTTAATTGCAAGAGTTTGCTTTTAAAGAATTTTCCTAGTTTACTTTGAATAGCAGCTTTAGTTCAATTTCTATTTCCTTTTAATTGTTTTAAAGAAGGGATGTCCACTGTAGACAACATTGGTTACTGCTTCCTTGTTCTTAGGTTGATTGTCTTGTTCTAGTTTGATTTCAATTGTATCAATCTCTAGAGGAATGAGTTATTGCTATTGTATCCTCGATTGATGTTTGTTGAGTGAATAGTTGGATTTTAGAGCATTTGAGTTTATGTTGTTGTAGTTAGCTTTCTTTTCAAGCATTCATTTACTTTTGGATTTTAAGCACTACACTGCAAAACATTACTCTTGAGTAAATAGCCGCCTCAGAGTGAGTACACTCTTGGAATAAAAAGTTGTCCCTCGGTTGACAATTAATGTGAAGGTAATTAGGAGTTAAGAAGACACCTTTTTATCGCTCGACAGCAAGCACCTCCAGTCTTAAACCACTACAGTAAGGTATTAAGCACCATAGGTAAGTATCCCGCTCACTCTCTGATGTGCATAATGTACTCAAAAGATGTAAAGGTTACGAGTAATTTGGTTTATAAGCGAAATGTGGTGAGTTAACTTGGCCACCTTCAATCAGTCAACAAAGATAAAACAATCTGTCTTCTCACACATGGCAGTAGTTAACTCAAAAATTAGAAAGGAGAAGGACAAAAGCAGTTAAGGCTACGAAAGCATGAAGTGGGAGTTGATTATGAGGAAGTGGGGAATGAGGAGGTGGTATTTGGGACCAACTGCCTAAATATGGAAACCATACCTCGGCTGCTAGCACACCACTTCACCTCAAATGACCATAAGAGGAAATAATCCTTGTCCCCATGCATTCATGCATTCACTTCCTCGAGGCTCACTCTTGCAAGTCACTCTCATACCTAGGAAACCTACAGCAAGAAAGACATCATCGTTTTTTTGCACATGAATTCCTAGAGGATTGCATAGGAAATCTTATAGGATTGCATATAAGATTCCTACAGGATACATAGAGACCATCTATAGGATAGGCTGAGAGGAGTTTCGGAGAGGAAAACACAGGGGTTGACCACAAGAACACTATGAAGAGGTCGGCTCTATAATTACATCCCTCTTTCCAAGTAAATTAAACAAAAATCCTCTATTTTGAGTGAATTTAGGGGTTGTGCAAGAGAATTATCCACACAGTCATCTCAGTCTTTTACTTCTACACTTGAAAATTGTATCAACCATCTCATCTCATCAAACCTCACCAACCAAGATGACAGGAGGGTTTAATAAGAGGGATGCTTCTAACACTGTGAGAATCCAACAACACCCTCAGGTGCTAGAAGTCTTCATAAGGCATAATTCGATGGGGATTTTTGAAAAATTAAGGGGGTATGATGATGAGTTGGACTGAGATTTTGCTCTCTCCCTCATTCCACTTACCAAAGTCTGTGCCACTATTGTGGTAAGAGGCCTCTCCATGGAGCTCACCCTTGAACTCATCAACAGAGTTACCACACTTACCCTAGGAGTACAATGGAGGAAGGAAGACAAAGGAGATAGCCAGGTTGCCAAAAGGAAATACTTTCTAGAGGGTGAGGAACCCATTTAGGACAAGAACGGAGTAAGGAGATCAAGTCTACCATATCCCTAGAATGAGGTGAGCTACCAACTTATCAAATACATTTCATGTGAGGGTAGGTATAGTGTGGTATATGGCTATCATTTTAGGCCTCTTGAAGAATTGATATTTACAGCAGAAACACCCCCTCACCACAGGGTCAACATACCATACTTCTTGCTACAATCACTGATAGACTCAAGCATCAAGGTGCAAGAGGGAAATTCCCAACAAATAGCCCACTATCGGTTAATTAAAATCCTTATAGAACATGCCCTCAAAAACCTTAGAATTCCTATACAATGGTCAGTTTTCAGAGACATGTAGGCAGAGGAAGACATCAGAGCTCCCACATATGATGTTAGTCCTAGTGTTAGTGAAGAGGAAGAGGAAGAGATTGATGTAGAGGAAGAAGAAGTAGAGTAGGAAGAAGAAGAAACAGAAGGAGATGAAGATGGGATGGATGAAGAATAATATGAAACAGAACAAAAAGAGGAAGATGAAGAAGAAGAGGAGAAAGAGAAGGAGGATGATGAAGAAACAAAGCAGGATGTTAAGGAGGAAAATGATAAATAAGATGAGGATCTACAAGAGGAAGAAGAAAGGAAATACATAGGTGAAGAAAGAAATGGGAAATAGGGGGAAGAAGACAAGGAGGAGTCGCCTAAGGTGTCTCCAGCACCAAGTGAGAGAGAGGCAATAGCTACCCTCACTACTCTTAGCACGCCCATCAAGAAAAGAGGCACAAGGAAGAGGCATACCCCCTTATATTTTAGGACAAGGAAAAGCACAAGAATAAGGCAAGGGAAACCCCAAACACCAACCAAAATTCCCATTGTGATTTAAGATTCACCTAAACAAAAGGAAAAAATGCCTACCCCTAAGTCCCCTATCACCTATGTGAGAAGCCCTATGACTAGATCCACCTTCTCCAAAGGAAAAGCAATCCTACAAGATATACAACAGAATCTATAGGAAGCAAAAGAAGTCCTACAGGATACTCTGCTGAACCTAGAGGAGACACAAAAGTTGGAAAAGGAGGTAGGCCAACAGCAAGAAACTAAAGAAGAGGTTCCATAGTCAAAAAAACCTAGCCCCCAACCTAACCTTCACTCCTACTATAGGATTATTGAAGGAGGTAGGGTCATTCCTCAAAAATTTGTTGTCCCACTGTTCTTCGAGCTTGAGAAGGAGGGAGCCAGAACTCACAGAGGGATGTAGATCACCAAATCCAAGGCAGTGGAAGACAATGAGCACATGGAGGAGAATCTCAAGGAGATGGACAGAGAGCTAAGTAGCTTGAGAGATAGAGAAGCCCTGATAAAAAATCAACTAGAAACAAAAAATGCATGGTTTGGAGGACAACTGCAAGCAAGAGAGAATCAATTGTCATGTATGGCCAGACTCTCTTTGGAAGCAATCTAGTGTAGGGTGCCAGCTAAATCCTGTGCCCTATACCTGAAGGAATAGTTGTTTCAGTTCCAGATCAAGATCCTAGCACAGAGAATCACCATGCCAATTCAGGACTATAGGAAATTCATTGATCTTTGTGTTCAGAGCACACTAGAAGATAGGGCCAAGATGTCTAACTTTTATTTGCACAACATGGCCTTAACAGACATGAATGTATGGGACCTTGATGCCAAGCTAGGAGATTTATAGTTGATGGATTTGGCATCATGGATGAACCATGAGGAATCAAGAGCTGCAGAGTTGAAGAAGATATTGGCAAGAGAGAAAACTGGACCTCTTATGATGAAATCTCAACATTCAGATCTCTTTCTTGTATCTATATGTTTATATTAGTTTCATAGCTTCATTGTTAATTTTCTTTTAGATGTGTTTTCATTGAAAGTAGTGTAGATTGGATTGGTTTTTCATTAATTTGCTTCCATTTGTGCCTTACTTCAGTGGCAAGTTAACAGGGACAAAAGGAGTACTGCAAGGTTGTCAATGGGTGTCTTGGCCTCATTTCCTCCCTTTGGAATCATGATTTGAGGAAGGGACCCTTGTGCAACCCCAAAAACACATATTTCTATTTCTTGTGTAAGCTTTAGAGTTTACTGTATTTAAATTAGCATTTAATCAATTTTGCAAAGTAGGATTTCATTTCCATCTCTTGTATCTTCACTCTTGCAGTATATCTCATCCATGCATACATTCCTTTCAGCAACTTTCCTCATGCATAATGTAGGTAGTTAGTTCATTAATCATCCTTTTCTAGCTTATGTGAATGCTTGTTGTTTACATAGGCTTTTGGGAATTATACATGTTTTATGCAGAGCAGGTGCTTTAGGAGGAGACAAAGACTTCATAGCTAGCAACCACCTTCCACTCCATCCACCATAGTCATTCCTTATTTTCACTATTTCCTTCATTAGTTTTCATCATTTTTCATAGACATTCTTCCAAGCACATTAGTGAATCCAACCACCCTCTATCTTTGTTGTTGACGTCTGAGTGATCCTACACCTTTCCTCACTTCATTCCACCCATCTACTACCATCCCTAAGCCTTACATGACCCCCAACACCTTCCATTTTTGTCTCAGTTGTATCGTGTAGGTTTATATGGAATCCTGTAGGTGTTTAATATATCCTGTAGGTTTTCCTGAAATGGCCTGTTTTAAGGCCGAATTGAGGAAAAAGCTCTAGGAAGTCACCAAAATCCTCCCAAGGGTCTCCCACATCATCCAACCATCTCCTAACCCTTCTATCCATCCTCCAACATCCTTAATTCACCTACCACATCACCAAAAGAAATTAGTTTGCATACTTGATCTTGCATGAAAAGACAAAAAGACAAAAATAGATTTATTTCAGTTCCTTTACTTGCACATTAGTGATGTTTTATGATTCTTACTTCCATGCTTAGATAGTAGAATTTGGTTCATGTTAATTTAGCATCATTGCAAAGCATAGGTTCTTGGCAATTAATTACGAAATGGAGTGATTTAGCATTGAATTTCGGTCTTTTCCATTATTGCAGTAGAGTAGCTTTCATAGAGTAGATTTTCCTTTCTTCCATCAAGAAACCAAGCTTCTTCTAATTCCATAGAAGCCTGGATTGAAAAACCTAGTGGTCTCTCGCCATCTGAACCATGACAAAAGGTAGAACCATCACTTTTACATGTGTATACAACATTGTCACCTCCAAGTTTGTACAAACCCCAAGTTGACAAAGTAAAGCTAGTAGCCCAGGAGTTCCAACATTCTTGCTGCAATACTGGTGCTCATCAATCATTTTGTCGATAACAATGGTTATTTAAAGGCATTAAACTATGCAGGTCAAGCCACTTTGTGGTTACTGCAGACAATGTAAAAAATAAAGTGGGGCTACCCAACTAGGTGATCATTTATGTTAGCTCAGAATGACACTGTTTCCAGTAAGCCATTGTCCCCGTAAGACAATATCCAAAATGCATTAACTTTTTGGCCAACTTATTATCGGGTATATCACATAGCTATCGCCACAACTACTACGCAGTTGCAAGTGCATTTTCATGGATACGTTTTTTCAAAAAGAAAGAATTTTTTCCTTGAATACGATGGTGAAAAATCGTATTAAACAATAAATATCGAAACTAAGGATGGATTCCAAATATTTGATTATAATATATTAGTAGATGCAAACCATATTCATGCATCTGAACATTGAAAACCATGGATGCAACCAAGAAAAATATCTTGTAGGGAACTATGTTGGGAATGCCACATCCAAAAATCCTTCAGTATTATATTCATTGATGGGAGATGTACCAATATCAAGCCAATATATTGGTTCAATGGATGTGCAATATGTATTCTCAATAAATTGTCTTATTCGATCAACTTCCCTAGACTCTTTAGGAAATCAGGAAAGAAACGATGATAGGTGACAATGAAAATAATTAGAACCCTCCCTGTCAATCTCCACATCATCCCTAGCTATATCATCAACATCACTATCAACAATTTCAAACCTGTTAGAGACATCAGTATGCTTTTCTAGGGGAGTGGAAACTGATTCCATGTAAATTTCGACATCCCTATAGTACATTTCGATTTGGACATTGTAAACAAATTCATCCAACAAATGTTGTATCTTTACATAGCATTCATAACATTTGGATTGAATGCATTGTCTTCGCACAATAAAAAAATCTAACTTCTCTACCCATCATGGAAGCTTCCCTGCAATGGAAAATATATGTTGTGGAAAAATT
Organism: Pinus taeda; assembly: GCA_000404065.3. NCBI lineage: Eukaryota > Viridiplantae > Streptophyta > Pinopsida > Pinales > Pinaceae > Pinus > Pinus taeda. The sequence goes on from APFE030350115.1 coordinate 29,197, forward strand.
ATTGTGTTGCCACTATATTTTTACTGACAACCACGAGCATGTGAAACTTACAAAATCATATTTACCCATGCTATTAGCATATCTTCTGCTTGTTTCAAAACTCTTAGAACCTCTGGTTGTTCACCTAGATCGATGTTGTTAAAGCAGGAAAAGTGATTGGCACCTTTCTCACCCCTGCATCTTGTACAAATGGGGCCCTCATGCCATATTACAAAATGCATACTAGGATAACATTCATTTCACACTTGGAACATATGGACTGCAAATAAACTATCAATCCTGGACCAAAATATTTTATGGACCTAAACTATGTCAGCGGCAAAATGAGAGGAAGCAGTTTAATTATCTCTTGTGAGCAGTGCTCTAGGTTAGTGATGATATGAAAAAACCCTAAGAATTCCATCATTACTTGCATCATTTATTTCCATAAAAGAATTTGAAACCAAATTATATCACGAACGGGAAAATAAAAATAAAAATATCTATTAGAATAAAGAGATATCTACAAAAGAACTTAAATTTCTTAAAAAAACAACACAGTGAAGATAAAGAGTATGCACATTATCTCCATTGTTGCACCGTGCAGGTGCAACTCGAGGAACTGTTATGTCTTCCCATCATTGAAGCTTTATTCTTTGACAACTATTCGTCTCACCAATGTTCTCCCAAGAAAAAACATGAAAGAAAACATCCACAAAACAATTTAAATTCAACATCAACAGTATTAAACTTTTAGAAACATAATCAATGGAGCACCTATGTCACCGCAACAACATAAGTGTCCCCACAATATTTGGCATCAACAAAATGCAAGGTAAAGTAGTGTATGCCAGCATCGCTTCCAACATTCCCAAAAGGCTTCCCCAAAGTCTCAACCATCCTAGCAAGCATATTATTACTGGGAAAAAAAAACCAGTTGCGACAACAAGGTTATTTGAATGAGAGTGCTTGTCTCCCATCATTGCATCTCTTCGAGAATTTCCATCGCACTCACGATAGTCGCTTCTATGAAGCCTCTGTATGCAAAGACATAATTTGTAAACAAAATGAGTTGAGATGATCTTTCGAAGAACAACAAAACATGAAACATCCCAAACTTCTGATTAGTAATTCCTTCTATTACATCATCTGTTCAATTTTTCCAATTTATTGGTTGAGCTTACCATCCAAGAATGAAAGAAGGTTACACACATTATGCATGTACTTCCCAACCAACAACCCTTTCTACAGTGTTCTGGAAAAACATAAGGGACAAAATAAAATGGTAAAAGTCCACATATACAAAAAAAAAAACAAAGGAAGAGTAAAAATAGTTGAAGTGACTTTGTTGCTGCAACAAATCCATAACGCATACATACTGGAGTACCAACTATATTCACTTTATAGCGACTACTACAAATCGCCCAACCTTGTTTCGACAAACAAAATTCCCAAATTTTCAAGCACCTCTGGAAGCATATCACCACCAGCCATGAAACTAGATGTCACCATTTTCTCATTTTCATCATTCAGAGAATTTGGAAAATTTGCATTTCCTTCATTGTTTTCTGGAAAAAAAATGCTCATCATTCATATGAACAACCTCTTTCCAAATGGAATTCCCTCAAAGAAAATAAATGTTAGCAACACTCGAAAAACACAAAAAATATTTTACATCACAAACATGCAAGAAAACAATTATCGAAACAAAAACATCCACACATTAGAGCACTCCCACTTCCATATTTACGATTTACATCATCTCCTTCTTGCTGAGTTATTGAAGCTCTTTTTTCCATTGGTACATGACTTCTCTCCATGCTCTAACAATGATCAGATTTGGATCATTATATTTTTTTCATCCATCTTGATGCATTTGGAGTGGAAAAAGTGGAGGAATCAGCGCACAGGACCATTTTTATTAGTGGGACCCAGTTTCGTGAAACAGGGTCTGAAACCTTCCAGGAGAATTTTGATCCATCAATTGAAATTTTTTTTGGGGGTAAAAATTTGCCACTAAAAGGAATCACCTTTTCATGTTATTCTTCACAAAGAAATATTTCCAATGGCACAAGAATAATGTCAATCAGAGTCTGTATGCTAAAGTTATGTCACTAAGAGTTTGACCTTCTTGTTTGCACACCTATAGTTCAGGGGGTTGCCGTGTCAACTCCATTATTCATGGAAATGGGGCTATCCACATGTTTTTTATGTAAAAGACTCTAGAAGACTCTATTTTGTAACTCTGTTTAAGAGTTGATGTAGTCAAAATTAACCACTAGTAGGCTATCAGGGTATGTTATAACCGAGCCACTAGGAGGTAGAGGCATTCCATTATTTTGAAAGCATTTTGTTCAATATTTGAGAAAATATAGCTAGGAGAGATAGAAGGTAGAGCACATAGAGACGATATGTGCACTGTAGTAGCCCACAAGCCACAAACATTACTTCTTTGTAACTGCAGCCACATTTCTAGACAAAAAAAGACAGCGAAGCGACCTCACATTCCAACAGAGTTTTCTCCCGAAAGTGTTTCCTAGAGAGAATATCTTGTGTATTATGTGTGTGTGAGCTTATTTTTATGTTCTCTACTTTTCTACTTGATTTACTTTTACATGCATGCACTAATTGTAGTTAATTTATAGATCTAGAAATGAAATAAAACTGTCATAGTGTAGAATCTCATATTTTTAATATAATATTATTAGATCTATTTTGACGAACTGTCCAGTGGAATATCCACAGCAATTTATGGATCATTTGGTATCAGAGCCAGTTTCTTTGGGTATTTTGAGGAGATTGCAGGGATCTATATCGACGAGGTCGAAAATGATAAAACACTAATCATGGGTGATGAATCAATAAACAATCCTCGTGATCCTATAGAGGTGAGGTTTTCGTGGCTCGAAGAACAAGTCACAGATATAAACCTCAACGTAAACCAACTCATGGTGGCTCCAAGACATAAGTTGGGGATATTTTGAGAAAAAATGGGTTTGAATGCTAACGACAAACAGAAGGGGGATCGGGAGATCGAGAATATGTCGATAACTAACTGAAGAAAGAACTAGGAAAAGATCAACCCAATTCGAGTGTTGTGAACCAATCCCCGTTTAAAGTGGAAGAAAAAGTTGATATCAAGCCATACCATGATGAGATCGACACTCTGAAGCTGAATCATTGGTTGTAACAATTGGAAGTTTATTTCAACATCCGTCAAATGGAGCGAGGGTAGAAGATCTCATTCGCACCGCTGAAATTGGAGGGCCATGCACTGACTTGGTGGGAGAGCCACACAAAAACCCTGAGATTGGAGGGAGAACCTCCAGTGATTAAGTGTGAGGATTTAAAAACCCTCATTAAGTCATAGTTTTATCCCATTGGGTACATAAAATACCAATGGATATGGTGGCATTACTTTAGGTAAAAGTCGCGCCAAAGCTTGCGTGACTACACCACAAAATTTAGAAAGATGGATAAATGGTGGGTATCTCTCCAAAGAACCCATATTTACTCCTCAAGTATTTTGGGGGGCTGCACCACCATCTGCGTGAGAAAGTGATGTTGTTGAAGCCCAAAATGGTTGGTGAGGTTCGTGTACAGGAAAAATACCTAGAGAAATCAAGTGAATCGAAGAAAAAGGAGAAACAAGACGCTTCTAAGAAGGGGAAGAAGAATAAAAAAGGGGGAAAATATAAAAAGATGGTAGCCATAACACATCAATGCAAAGATACTAGAAACCACTACAACCGTTGCAACATTGATTGCCATACAAAGGAGAATTTTTGGAAATTGCATCTAGAGATAAACATGAAAAACAAGAAGAAAGATAATAAGAAGAAGAATCTCATGGCCACTGATTTGAGAAACTAATTTGAAAGCATCTTGGACGTGGATCAGAATATCATTTATATGTCAATGCATAAGAAGGTGAATCTGAGTAGCCTTAAGAAACAAGAAGAGAAAGAAATGACCAAAGTCTTCCATTTAATGATACATGTCAATAAGACAAACACTGATGTTCTGCTTGACTCAAGATCGCAAGAAACTCACATTGCAGCAAATCTTGTCAAGAAGTTGGGGCAGGAAGTTCGTGATCATCCACACCCATATCCACTGGGATGGGTACATAAGGATGATGACTTGAAGGTTAAAAAATAGTGTAAAATTAGATTTTCTATCAGTGATGATTTTATTAATGAAGTAGATATGGATTTGGCTCCCCTTGATGTATGTAGAGTCGTGTTTGGGATTCCATACAACTACATGCATGATGCAATATTCATGAGGAGATTTTAACCAGTACTAGCTCATCAAGGGTGGAAAATCATTCATCATCAATGCGCAAAAAGGTAAGTCAAATATTTCACTGGTAAGTGCCAACCAAGACAAGAAAATGATCAGTTCAAGAAAGAAGTATGTTTTATTGTTTTTGAGGGAAAATGAGGTTGTAGAGGAGTCAATAAGAGGCAAGGCATACCTAGAGGAGTGTACTAAGAAACAAAAATAGCAGTTGGAGGAGTTGTTACAGCCATATAAGGACGTGTTCCAAGAGTCTAAAGGGCTACCCTCTAAGAAATAAGTGGAGCACAACATCCAGTTATTGAGAGACTCCCCATTGGCAAATATTGGGCTGTACAAACAATTTGTTATAGAAGCAAGTGAGGTGAAGAAACACTTCCAACAACTACTAGAATAGGGTGCCATTCGACCGAGTACATCACCATGTGGGCCACCCATCATTATTATGCCAAAGAAGGATGGGACTTGGAAAATGTGTATAGATTAAAGGGCATTGAATAAAATCACGCTTAGGAATAGATACCCCCTTCCCAAGATAGACGCTATGCTAGATCAGTTGTAGCAAGCAAAGTATTTCACCAAGCTGGAGTTGAAGTCTGGATATCACCAGTTTTGAGTCAAAGAAGAAGACATAGTTGAGACCACCTTCAAAGCCAGGCAGGGTTTGTATGGGTGGTTAGTTATGTCATTTGGCCTATGTAATGCACCAACTACATTTATGAGATTAATGAATTATGTAATGCACCCATTTATAGATTCATTTATTATTGTCTATTTGGATGATATATTGGTATATAGTTCTATGTGGGAGGAGAATATTTCACATTTGACAAAAGTGTTGGAAAAATTGAAGAAGCACCAGCTGCTAGAAAATCTAAATAAGTGCAAGTTTGCACAATAGTCCTTGGTGTATTTGGGATATGTGATTTGTGGAGGCGAATTGAAGATAGATCATTCCAAGATGGAGGGCATCATGAAGTGTCCATTGCCTACTAGTGTTACTATGGTTAGGAGTTTCATTGGAGCAACACAATACTTGAGGAAATTCATAGCCTCATTTTCAGTGGTACCAACACCGCTCCATGCCATAAGAGCAAGTGGAAAGAGTTTCTAGCAGGGAAAAAGCGTAAAAGAAGGCTTTCGATGAGTTAAAGAAGAATATTAGTGAAGCACCAGTTCTGGCATTATCAAACTTGCAACGACCCTTTGAAGTGGAGATACATTCTAGTGGGTATGCTATGGGAGATATCTGATGCAAGGAGGAAGGCTCGTTTGTGACCATTCTGAAGTATTTCATGAGGCAGTTCTTAACTACCCTACCTATGAAAACGAGCTCCATGCCATGGTGAAATTTGTGAATAAGTGGAATAACTATCTAATGGGAAAGGAGACAATAATCCACACAAATCACTAGCCTTTACAGTACTTTTAGGCCCATAATAAGCTACAATAGACCAATCACTACAAGTTGATGAGGTTTTTACAACAATTTCATTTAGTGATAAAGTATAAGGGAAACACAATGAAGTTGGTTGATATGCTTTCAAGGCCACCCACATTAAATATTGTAGCTTTGGGGACTCTTATGCACATGGATCCATTCACCCATGATGCATATAGAGAGGCATAATCAGGAGATGAGGACTTCAAGGAGGTGTATCAACAGTTGGAGAGTCAGAGTTTTGTGCAAGATGGAGAGAAGACTGTTGAATACCATCTCTAGGATGGGTTACTCTACAGGATGGATAAGCTATGTGTTCCTAAAGGTGACTGTTTGTAGCTGACTAAAGAGGCTCACACCTCCAAGGTTGTAGGGAACTTTGGTGTAAGGAAGACTATGGCTAAATTGCAGAGATATGTGTATTGGACCAAGATGAAAGAACAAGTAGCCATGTTCATAAGAGGATGCATTCTTTGTTGTACCAACAAGCCTACCAACAACAAATAGGGTATGTATCCTCCTTTACCTGTACCTACTCGTCCATGGGAAAGAATTTCCATGGACTTTATGGGACTTTTATCAACAACCAGGAAGGGACATGACTACCTATTCATGGTAGTTGATAAGTTCAACAAGATATGTGTTTTGATGCCCTATAAAAAGACCACCAATGGAGAAGAAGCAACAAACTTGTTCTTTGGACAGGTCTGGGTACACTTTGGGATACCAAGGAGCATCATTTCAGACAGGGATATAAGATTTCGTAGTGCATTCTAGACTACATTGTGAGAGAAGATGGACACTAAGTTGAAGAGATCTACAACATTCCATCCATAGATAGATGGGCCAACAAAAGTAGTCAACAGGAAATTGGTGGAGCTTCTAAGGGGTTACAACCAGAAGCATCTAAAGACCTAGGATGAAAATATGGTATATATACAACATTCTTATAACAGAGCAGTCCACACTTCTACATGAAAGTCCCCATTTGAAACTTTTTTTGGATATTCTACACCTTCATCTATGGATATGGGATATAGGCAGCAAGGAGAAATGGAGGAACACCTTACAGGAGACGCTTTAAGGGATGGAAAATTTATAGAGAAGATCATGCAGATCCATCTATAGGTATAGGAAACATTAAAGAAGTCACAGGTGAAATATAATTTCAGGCATGATCATCACATAATAGAGAAATTATTCAACGTGGGAGACAGAGTATGGCTACAGTTGAATAATGAGAGGCTACAGGGGCCTCATATGAAAATGAAGGGTCTAAGGTATGGTCCCTTTGAGATACTGGAAAAGGTGGATGATAATGCATATCGACTAAGTTTACCACCATATATGTGCATTTACTAAGTTTTAAATGTAGAAAATTTGAAACTCTATGATCATTCCATGCTAGATCAGGAAGAGGAATAGGTCCTACCTTTTGTGGAGAATTTGGCACCAGAAACTCAGGAAGAGTTCACAAAATATAGAATTTTGTAGAAGAGGTCCAGAATTACAAGACAAGGGCACTAGGATGTTTGGCATATATAGTTGAAGGGACAACTTCCAGGCAAAGCTAAATGGTAAATAGGAGAGAAGGTGGAGGAAAAAATTCCTCACCACATTCAATAAAATATTTTGGGGAACAAAAGCCTCCAAAAATTGGATCATTATATTTTTTTCATCCATCTCAATGAATGTGTAGTGGAAAAAGTGGAGGAATCAACTCAGAGGACCATTTTTACTAGTAGAACCTAGTTTGGCGAAACAGGGTTTAAAATCTTCTAGGAGAATTTTGAGGCATCAAATGAATTTTTTTTGGGGGTAAACTTTTCCACTTAAGCACAAAACCTTTTGATGATATTCTACACACAGAACACTTTCCAAGGGCATAATAATCACATAAATCAAAGTCCGTATGCAAAAGTTATTTCACTCAGAAGTTGATCTTCCTGTTTTCACACCTATAGTTTTGTAGGATGCCATGTCAGCCCCATTATTCATGGAAAAGGGGCTATCCACATGTTTGTGATATAAAAGAATCTAGAAGAGTCTATTTCCAAACTCTAGTTAAGAGTTGATGTAGTCAAAATTAACCACTAGTAGGCTATCGGGCTATGTTATAACCAAGCCACTAACAGGTAGATGCATTCAATTATTTCGAGAAATTTTTTTTCCTTAGTTGAGCGCAAAGATAGCTAGGAGAGATAGGAGGTAGAGCACACATAGAGGATATGTGCATTGTAGCAGCCCATGAGCAACAAAGACTGCTTCTTTATATATACAGCCATATTTCTAGGCATAGAAAGAGAGCGAAGCGAGCTCACCTTCCAGTTGGGTTCTCTCCTGAAATGGTTTCCGAGAGAGAATATCATCTGTATTAAGTGTGTGTGAGGTTATTTTGTCATTCTCTACTATTTTTCTTGATTTAATTTTACATGCATGCACTAATTTTAGTTAATTTTACAGATCTAGAAATTAAATAAAACTTTAAATAGTGTAGAATCTTAGATTTTTAATATAATATTATGAGATTTGTTCTGATGAATTGTGTAGTGGAATATCCATAGTAGTTTACAGATCAAATGACATCCTTATTTTTTTATACCATTGTCATTGGTATTCATTTGTTCTCTGGCATGTAATAGGAGATTGAGGTATTTTCGCATCATTGTTGTTTCTTTGGCTGCTGAAAATTTCTAAGAAAAAGTTACATGTGATTCAAATATTGTTCTCCAATTCCGTTGGAGGCTAGAACATACTCTTCCATATTAGTAAATATTTAAAACCTATCCTTCTAAAACTATAAACATTAACTATACTTCAAAATAAAACAAAAAGGGCCCAAATAAAAGGTCTTCTTAATAGAATGACACATAGACAAAACCAATATTTCAAAAAATATGTTCGCAAAATAAACACAAAAAACATTGTTACATACACCTTATAACTCGATAGCACAACGAGGCCATAGAAACATAGGGAAATTGAACATTCTCATGTTTCATAGAACAAACTTTAAATGCATAGAAGAATGATCTCCTACATAAAATTGAATAACTTACACAGAAAAATCACATATCAATATATTTAAAACGATATGCTTAAACTATTTCAGTTCAAACAAAACTAAGCTATGTGAATTATGAATTCTTAGCAAGAAAAATTTTTGTCATAATAAATAAGAAAACCATTTCTTTTCCACTATTTACTAAAGACAAGGCCTTGCGAATTCCAGTGCAAAGTTTCAAAAAAACCTTTAAAAACAAACAAACTAAAGAAAACATTGTTGGCATTATGACACAGGTTTGGCACTATGACACAGGTGTTGTCCTTGATGGAAACTCACTCAGATGAAAGATCACAGTTCAAGCCCTCAAAATAAGGGAAAAGAGATATACACAGTTTCCACTTAACTAAGGCGCGTATACATGTGGGATCGCCGATCAAAAGTCGCGTATGTGTATGCACGCACTTTCATGCACGGAAAAGCGCGTTCATGTGGGAAAACTCATTTTTAGTCCATGGTATTTTGTCCTTGGTATTTGGACCTATGGTTTTGGACCATGGTATCTCGTCTGAAGTGTTGAACCTAGGTATTTGGTCCCAAGTATTGGCTCTAAGTGGTTTTGGACCATGGTATTGAGTAACCCCTAAGACTATAAAAGGGGAAGGAGATCACTAGGCAAAGTCATTCACTCAAGGATTGAATATCTTTTGAAAAGCAAGATCTAGAATACTGGTCATTGCGTTGTGGTGCATAGCTGGATCTGAATCAACGAGGAACCTAAGTGCTAGAAGAAGGATAATTTCTATTGATGGGCCAAGACTTTAAGGCATGAATAATAGTATCTTTGTGTGATTTTGATCTGTTATATTTGGCGCATGATTTGATCTATAAATCTGATAATCTGGGTATAACTGATGTTGGAATATTTGAAAAGGGAAAATTATCTTTTATAGATCTGTACGTAGGTTCGGCATAGTAAAGGCACGTATACACGCTGGCTCAGTATTTCAAAATAGTGTATACATTGGTTTGCCTTAATACAAAAGCATATGTGCGTAGCTTCTTCATCTTGAACTAGCGTATGTCTCATAAAATATGTTTTAGCTACTTCTGTTTATCGCTACAGTATTCTGGGTTCAGGATTGGTGTCTGGTTACTGTTACTATATTCTGGTTACAGCATTTAGAGAAGTGATTGATTGATTCAGTTTTGGTTGGTGCAAAGGGGATTCGTTGATGCAGATATATTTGATATTTGATTGATGTTACTTATGGATCCAGTCTGAAAATTTACGAAACATTGTCCCTCGAAGAAAAGAGAAGGTTGCAGCCTTCTGTAGGTCAGTGCCTACGTACTAGTACATCAGCCAGTACAAGAGCTAGGGGGGTTATTTCTCCCTTCCAGAAGAAGTTGGAGAATGAGAGAAGGTTGTAGCCTTCTGTAGGTAGAAGCCTACGTACTGGTATAAGACTACACCAGTACAAAAATATTGTAAAAAAAAGATTCTTGTTAACAAGAAGATAGAGAAGCATTGCAACAGGTGGTTTTCACCGACATTGGGTTTCCACCTTATATCTTGTGTTCATATGTGTGATGATATGTTATGTTTAGTGTGCCTGCTTACTGTTCTTATGGTTAATCGAGTTCAAATGCACTGATTAAAGATGAAATGGATTAATTAAATCTTAAGCTTACTAAATATATGCTAGTTGTTGTAGACACAGTTGCGTGTATACACTAGTTTCCATATTTGAAGTAGCGTATATCTAAGTTGGAAAATGGAAAATTATTTTACTTGATAATACTGATTCACCCCCCCTCTCAGTATTATTTCCAACAATTGGTATCAGAGCAGGTCCTTCAGAAGAAGCTTGATTGCTTGAAGAAAGATCTATCATCATAAGCAACTACGAAAGGGAGGCATCCATCAGTCCACCAATCTTTGACTGGAGAAACTTCGTCTATTGGAAGGTAAGAACCACAACCTATCTTTAATCTCTTACTGAAGAAGTTTGGGATATCGTGGAAGGAGGATACACATTTCCATCAACAACTCCTATAGATACAGCTGGTAAAAAGCAATATGAAACAAATGCAAAGGTTATCAATACTCTATTGGGGAGTCTATCTCAATCAGAATTCGCTAAGGTTATGTAGCTCAAAACCGCCAAAGAAATATGGAACAAGATCATTCTAAGCTATGAAGGAGATGATCAGGTAAAATGTACAAAACTACAATCTCTCAGAATTCAATATGAAACTCTCAGAATGAACAATGATGAAAGTGTGGCTAATTATTTCTTACATATATATGAGACTGTTAATCGCATGAAAAACATGGGTGAAGAGATAAAAGAAGTTACTTTAGTTGAAAAAGTTCTAAGATCTTTGTTTTCTAAGTTTGAATCAAAAGTTTCTGCCATAGAAGAAAAGTAGATTCTTCAGAGTATTACTATGTCACAGCTGCATGGAATCCTAACTCCTTTCAAAATGATAAAAGGGGGACCATCAAAAATGAAATAAGCCGCATTCAAAGCTTCAAGAAGAGGAGAATACAATGAGTCAGGGCATACGTCAGAAGAAGAGGAAGAATCAAACTTTGTCAAGAACCTTCAACGGGGTTCTAGAAGATTCAGAGGTAAGATACCTTTCAAATGCTTTGCTTGTGGAAGAGTCAGTCACTATGCAACCAAATGTCCTCATAAATATAAGCTTGATAAAGGTAAGGAACCAGTTAAATGGAACAGAAAACAAAATGTAAGTAAGAAAAGTTATTATACTCATGAAGACAGTGATCGACTTTCAAATAGTGATGAAGATGAACATGGTAATGATTATAGACTTTTGATGGCTTTCAAAGATGATGATTTCTTGGATGTTATAGATGAAGATGGTATTTATGAAGAAATTTCTAAACTTATATTATGTTTATAACAAAAGAATATGATCATAGATACTCTAACATTCCAACTTGCTGAAAGGGAAAAACATAATGAAAAGTTAGAATGTGAAATTGTGGGACTTAGAAAAGATATTGAGAAAACAAAAGCTATTAATCTTATATTTTCTAAAGGATCTGAAACTTTAGATGAGATTATAAAAGTGCAGCATTCTCCTCTAATCAAGACAGATCTTGGATATACTGAAGAAGCATCTCAAGCACAAAAGCCATCCACCTCCGAAAGTTATCTTGATGCAGCAAGGAGAAGTGAACAGGTTGACAATCATCAGCAAAGGCATAAAACAGATCACCAAGTAAATCGGGGTTAATATACTTCAAGATGAACAGAAGCTACAACCAACCACATGTAAATCATTCTCAATTTGCTTCAAGAATGAATGTCAATGGAAACTATAATCACCTGGACGGTAGATTTGATAATCGCAGGAATTTCTTTAATGGCCAATGTTTTTCATGTAATAACTTTGGACACAAAGCTGCTCATTGTGTTGCCTACAAGACCATCATGACTCGAGAAGCACAAAATAAAAGGAGCATGACTGGGATCATGAAGAGGACCTACAATAACTTTTTTGCTCTTGAAAATGAAATAGAATGCTCTATTTGTAACAACTTCGATCATGAAGATTCTAAATGTAGGAGTAAGTTTTGGCAAACATCTCAGAAGCAGCAACCTTCATTGGGTCCCAAAACATAGAGAAAGAAAGAACCACAACAAAAAGATGTGGTATAGCCTTATATGTGGAAGGACAAGAAAATCAATGGTACATCGATAGTGGATGTTCGAAACATATGACAGGTGATAAAGAAAAACTTCAGTCATATGGTGCCTTAGAAAAGGAAAGGAATGTCTCATTCGGAAATGACACACCTACACTCATAAAAGGTAAAGGTTCTATTCTTTTGAAAGAAAAAGTCAAAGCTGTAAATGTTATGTATGTTGATGGCTTAAAGCATAATCTATTGAGTGTTAGCTAAATGTGTGATCAACGAAATGAGGTAATATTTTGATCAAATGGATGTATTGTTCGTGAGCTTGATACAAGAGAAAGAGTGATCAAAGGCATAATAACTCCAAATAATTTATACATACTCAATGGAGGACAACATCAATGCTATCTAAGCAAGAATGATGAACACTGGCTATGGCACAGAAGATTGGGGCATACAAGCTTCTCTTAGATAAGGAAAGCATGAAAATATCAGGGGGTTTGTGATCTCGCAGACATCATAATTCCAGACAATACAATACGCAAATCATGTCAGTTTGGTAAGCAAACCAGAACTAATTTCCCTGAGAAGGAAGGATCAGCTAGTAAGCCCCTTGAACTTGTCCATACTGATTTATGTGGTCCATTAAGGAAAAATTCACCTCGAGGAGAAGAACACTTTAGATTGTTCATTGACGACTCTTCTAGGATGTGTTGGATAGGACTTCTGAAGCATAAAGACGAAGCTTTTGAAAAGTTCAAAGCTTTCAAAGCCTTGGTTGCAAATGAATCAGATTGCAGAATCAAATGCCTCAGGTCTGATCGAGGAGGGGAATTTACCTCAGATGAATTTTTCGACTTTTGTGAAGAACATGGAATAAGAAGGTAATTCTCTACTGCAAGGACTCCTTAGCAAAATGGATTAGTGGAAAGGATGAATAGAATGGTTCAACAAATTGCTCGTGCTATGCTTGATGAATTTGGAACTCTTTCAACCTTCTGGGGTGAAGCTGCATTTGCTGCCATTACTATTCTCAACAAAACAAATGTTTGGGTAAACAACACTCAAACTCCTCATGAACTTTGGTATGGTAAGACTCCTACAGTAAAATACTTCAAGGTTTTTGGAAGCAAATGTTACATCGAAAGGACTGATGAAAATCTTGGCAAGTTTGAACCTAGAGCAGATGAAGGCATTCTCCTTGGTTACTCTTCTAGGAGTAAAGGATATAAGTGTTACAATAAAAGACTTGGAAAAATTGTTGAAAGTATTGATGTGGTGGTTGATGAAGAAGGCAAAAATTCAAAACAAATAAAAATCGAAGATTTTGAAGACGAAGAGGACTATCCTTCAACATCAAATCAGACTAATGCTGAAGAAGAAACTTAAGAGGCACCAGAAGAACAGATAAGAATAGAAGAAAAGACTCCATCCAGATATGTTCAGAAGAACCATCCAGAGACTCAAATTTTGGGGCAGAAAGAGGCAGGTGTTCAAACAAGAAGAATTATAACAAAAGCTTCAAGCTATCTAGCACTGCTCTCCTCCGTTGAACCACGAAATGTAAATGAAGCATGCAAAGATGAATGCTGGGTCAAGGCCATGAATGAAGAACTTGAGCAAATTGAAAGGAATAACACTTGGGAATTGGTTCCTAGACGTAATGATAAGAATGTCATAGGGACCAAATGGATATTCAAAAACAAGCTGAACGAAAATGGAGATGTTATTAGAAACAAGGCCAGACTTATTTGTAAAGGATATGCTCAACAAGGAGGTATAGACTTTGAATAAAATTTTGCACCAGTTGCTAGACTTGAAGCCATAAGAATGTTCCTTGGCCCTTCTAGCTTAAAGAAGTTCAAAGTATATCAAATAGATGTGAAATCCTCATTTTTAAATGGAGACTTAGAAGAAGAAGTGTATATTGAGTAACCGGATGGATTCATCCTTAGAAATGATCCAAAACTTGTATGCAGTCTTAAGAAGGCACTCTATGGTCTTAAATATGCTCCATGGTCTTGGTATTATTGTCTGGACAAATATCTTCATCAACAAGGTTTTTCAAAAGGATCAACAGATAGCAATCTATATATAAAAATTGATAATGATAAATTGCTAATACTTGTTGTGTATGTTGATGATATCATCTTTGGTAGCAATGAAGACGCCATGAGTCAAAACTTTACTTTGGTGATGCAGAAAGAATTTGAAATGTCCTTGCTTGGTGAGCTGACATATTTTATTGGTTTACAAGTCCAACAAAACAAAGACGGTATCTTTCTATCACAAACCAAGCACCTCAAGCAAATCTTGAAGAAATATGGCATGGAAGATTTGAAACTAGTATGTACCCCTATGGTAATAGGATGCAGCCTCACCGCAAATGATGATTCAGTAGTAGTACATCAACCAACCTATAGATCCATGATTGGTAGTCTGGTCTATCTGACAGATACCCGACCAGACATCATACATGCAGTAGGAATAGTTGGAAGATTCTAGGCAAATCCAAAAGAAGCACACCTTCAGGTGGTTAAAAGGATTTTCAAATATCTTCAAGGAACACAAAACTATGGCTTATGGCATCCTAGAGACATGGAAAATTTTAGGGGCGAAATTTTGCCCTTGGGCTAAATTAAGAGGTTTTATATTTTTATTGGGCGAATATTTTGTATCATAGTACATAATTACAAACTGCCTCAAATTTATTTTATAAAAAAATTAGGTATGGAAGTTAGCCCACCTTATTTTAAGAGAGACGGTAAAAAGAGTAACTTTAGCCCTTGAAATTAGTAGTTACAATCTTCCATTCACCCTCATTTTCAAGAAAATGTATTTATGATAGTTATAAATAAAAATATAAATAGAGTGCAAGTATGGTAAATAAATAAAAGCTCTTTTTATACTTACTCCAAAGGTATGATAAATAAATAAAAATACAAATAAACTAGAGGTATTGTAAAGAGCATGTGTTTCCTCCTAAGAGGTCACAGGTTCAAAACTAGAGGGGGTAGAGTATGTAGCCTTCATAGACTTAGCAGTCAAATCGCTGCGCAGAGGTGGGTCCCTTGTCCCACAAACAAGGGGGCCTCATACACCAATTCGGTGTTTGGCTTGGCTGTGACGTTAAAAATGGATATTATTATTATTATTATTAAATAAATAAAACCTCATTTTATATTTAGTCCATAACCGTCTTTCTATTTAAGAAGGCTCAAAAACGAGGTTCCATTTAAGTGAATTCTATGGGCCAAATACCATATTTATAAAAGAGGTATGGTAAATTAATAAAAATATAACTAAACGAGAGGTATGGTAAATAAATAAAACATTTTTTTATATTTACTCCATATGTCACCTTATATTTATGAATAGGCAAGCGTATAAATAAATGAAAATATAAATAAATTGGAGGTATGGTAAATAAATAAAACCTCTTTCTATACTTAGTCCATAACCCTCTTTCTATTTAAGAAGGCTCAAAAAAGAGGTTTTATTTAATTGAATCCTATGGGCCAAATATCATATTTATAAAAAAGGTATGATAAATAAATAAAACATTTTTTATATTTACTTCATAAGCCACCTTATATTTACGAACACTCAAAAAATGTGTTATATTTAGGTGAAGCCTATGGGCCAAATACCATGGACCAAATTATTATTTTTTTTTCTCGGTAAAGACTAATTCTATTAATTGAAGATCAAAATAATGTTACAAGGGGGTTGAAACCTCGGGCAAGAACAATCGAGAGCATTCAAAGCAACAAAACTGTCCCGGGTAAGGGAGAACCAGTTACAGTGAGCAAGGAACCAGAATTTAACAAAAAGATCACGAGGAAAACATGGTATAACCACCTATGAAGAAGACAAGACTAGAAATAAGAGATAGAGATGCTGACCAAAACCACAAAAGAGCTATATACTGCCGCCCACTAGGAAGAAGAATGAAACCACCAGGCTATATAGGCAGAACCAAAGCTGCGTCCAAAACCACATGAACTTGATCATACAAGCCATAAGAAAGGACCGAGAAGGTCTGTAAGGGCCTAGGTGGCCTCATATCGCCACATTCTCATTTGGAGGCTCCTCCACCATCGGGCACACAATGCCATCCCACATTTCATCATTTCCTACCATGTTACCCACATCGCTGCCACCTAGATGAACCGACGAGGGATGTGTCTCACTGGAATTTCCTTCCTTGAGCATCGTGACAAAGGCTCCATGAGAGCGGCCACCTGGTGGCTGATTGTCGTTGGGAGCACCACCCTTGTCATGCAGCTCACCATTCCTTTTCTCCTGGCTTTCATCAGCCAAAATCTACTCACTTCTCTGGTTGCCCATCTCTCTGAGACCACCCTGAGAAGGCTCAGACATCAAGCACACTGAAGTTTGAGGCGGAACCTCTTATTCAGAGAAGATAATAGTGGTATTGGCCGTGATAACAGGCAAGTTAAGATTGCTCTTAAACTTGAAGTGAGTAGTCTAAAAAGAATTGTGCGGAATCGGCCTGTAGGAAGGGCTGAGCGGAGGCGAATTCACCGGAGAAGAGGGCAGAGTAGCAGGAGGCAGGGGAATATCCACCGAACAAACAGATTGTGAATGCCCATGGCCACCACAGCTTCTGCCAAAGCGACTTCTCATGCAATGGCGTACCATGATGAGGCGATGGAAGGGAAGCATAGTAATACCGGAAGCAATGGCGTGGAAACAATACATCACAATGGGAAACCTCTTCAAGCTCAAAGAACAGGCCTGAGAGTGAAAGGAGGGAAGCACAATTCTAACGACAAGAGCAACTGAGAGTGAACCTCTGTTAGCAGAAACCCGCCCGCCACAGAGACACGCAGCCAGAAAAGGCCTGAGACAAGAAGGCAGAATGCAAACAATGGGAAGGAGAGCCCAGATCGCCATGATAATATCAGCAAGAGCCTCGCCTTGGACAAAGTGAGTAGTTAATACTAATTTCATGCCAAATCTCCCTCGCGTAGGGTGAACCTGCTTGAGCCAGATACACTCATGTATAACCACGCTAGTCTACAGTTGGTAGTACCAAGCACTTCCACCCTTCATTAAAATCATCAATTATCATTTAATTCACCCGCATCTGGGTGTTCCACTCCTTCCTGATTCATTTCATTCTTCACAATGTTTTTGTAATCCAAGAGTTGGGACTCAGAGGCGGGTCTGGAAATTGATCCAGCATGAAGATCCAACCCGCATTCAACTCCAATGTTAGCAAGTAAGTCCATGACTTTATTTCCTTCCCGGCGAATGTGCTTAAGAGTGACCGCCCTATGAGAGGGGAGCCAACATTCAATAAGTTCAAGCCTTTTCGTCATTCTCCAGCTATTGCTCACTTTGCTTGAGGGAGTTCCTTGCAAGATTTTTGAGACCATATTTATGATGATCTGAGAATCACCCTCTATTATGACCGAAAAGAATCCTTTACCTTGCGCAAGAATAAGACCCTGCCAGAGACCTTCCAATTCCACCAAATTATTGGTATCCCAGCCCTTTGATCCTAAAAAGGATAGAAGAGGAGCACCCTTATAGTCTCTAAAAATCCCTCCAAAGCCCGAATTACCTGGATTACCTTTCGAGGCCCCATCGAATTTTAGCTGGTACATATGCATGGTGGGGGCGTAACCACTTCTCAGGGGAATGACCCATCGGAGACCTTGTTCGTTTGACAACCTATTCTTGATTCCATTGAAGGTTCCAATTAGCCCAGACGGACTGTTCTTGGGGAATAGTACGAAGGTCCTCCTTGTTAGCACCTAAATCCGCCTTAGGCTAAAGGAAGGCAAAATTCAGGGTAACCACAAACCATGCTCAGTGTGGTAGCTAGCCCTACCAGAATAGGAGAGTGCTCTCTCCGAGTCACACTCAGTAGATAGATGAATGAAAATGCCTGAGATGAATTTTAGTGAACTATTTATCTTAGGCTAGTAAGTGAAAATGGATAGAAGAAATGATTTTTATGAATGACTGTGTTTCTGGGATGTTATGGGACGACTGGACCTCAATGAACAGAGAACTTAATACAAAGGCATAGATTATTTCGTGAGGAAAGGTAGGCGGAAAGCCTAGCAATTTAATTTTAAGATAGTGTAGAATGGAGAGATTGATTTAAGAGGGTGAAAAGGGCATGGACAACATGAATCCTTTTCAACAGAAGAATGAACACTGAACATGAAATTTTCCCACAGGTAGAGCAATAAAATTGAATTCTACCTTAGCTAACTTAGAAAATTTCAATGGAAATGAATATGAAATGAGCTATGAAAATAACAAGATACATATGAAACATAAGAGACACATTTTCTACACTCGCAACCACATGAATCTCATGAAACAGAGCCGCTGCCTTTCATTAATCCTCTGTAAAAAATATACAATGCAGAAACACAGTTTCTTTCCCACAGTCTCCCGGACGTTAAAAGCCAACCAACCCTTTGCAAATGGTTTACATACAATATATAGAATGTGCCATGAAGAGATAGAACGCCCAAGGGTTGGGGAGTTACTCGAATCATTACAAAATGAAGGTGGAGAGCCAAATAGTAGCTACAGGTGCAGCGCCACAAACATGACAAATGGCTTGGGTGGCCCTTTGCCTTCCTTCACCACTTGGATAACTGACCATCTAGAGTGAAAATACTGATAAAACCACCTTAGGTGCCAAAAAACTGAAGTACATATGAGTGGGCCCACTTAAAAAAAGTCGGGAAGTGGAATTTCGCGAAATAGAGGCATTCTGGTCCTTTTAACTATATGCGCTGCGCTCCCTTCCTATATGCGTCATGCCACTTTGAGGCTAGCTTTGAGGCACTTTCCGGAGTCCAAAATGTTCCCAAGTGTGCTTGTTGGAAAGCCTGTCCTGTCTAATTTCCAACCCAAGTGGAAGTTTTGAATTTGGAGCTCATTTTCCCCTCCAAATCTTCATTCTCCCAAGACTGCTTCCTTTGTGTCAAAATAGGGGCAGTGAGGCCATTTTTGAGTGTTTTTTGCCCGTTTGGTGGCCAAGATCTTCTCCAAATTTCTTTCTCCATGTGCCAGTAGTCGTGATTGTGCATGATGAATCCAAAAATGTAAACCATTTCTCATTTGGAGCTCCCAATCTTACGCGTGTAGAGAAAAAACCTGTGTTTGTGCCAAAAATTTGTCAGGTGACCAAAATTTCCCCAAATTCCTTGAAATTTGGGATAGAAGTCCTCTATGAAGTACTATGCTATGCCAAGGAAGCTTCAGCCAAGATTCGAAGATGATATTACTCTTTTGCCTCTTTTGCTTCCTTTGTTGCTTTGCTCAATTTGGTCTTCAAGCTCCTTATTCGGGCCTCTGCGCTCATGTTCCGTGCCCTGTAATGACAAGCCATCCTCCTCAATATGGTCTTGTCCCTGTTTGCCTTCTCCAGCAGCTTCTCCAAGTGTAGGTTGACTCGATCTAACCAAGACTCACGGTCGTTGTTGATCTCTTGCTCCAAGGTAGTGAGCTCGACCCTCCTCTGCTGGGCATCTTGTCGATTTTCACAAATGCTTTGCAGCTCCATGATCATCTGTTGGTCCTCAAGTTGTTTGTTTCTCTGCTCTAGATACTTGATGACCCATCTAGCCCTCTCAAAATTGAGTATCAAGTCTTTGATCTCTGTGTCCTGCTCCTGAATGGTCATCCTAAGTTTGGCATTTTCTGCCTCTATCTCTTCATCCTGAATGAGGATGACATTGGTCTCCTGTACACTTGATGGTCCCTCATCATGCACGGGCTCCTTACCCTTGTCCAATACCTGTGTAGTCTATCCCAGAAGCGAGGCCCCTTCCACCCCCGGTGGAGATAACAGTCACTTCGCTGCTGCAAATAAGTTCCTACTGCCCTTCTGATATGTCACCAAAAATGGCATGATCGTGGTCTCATGGTGCTCATGCTAATAAGAAGGACCACCCAACTCCTGCTCGGGCTCGGATAGTACCTGTGGTGTGCTGAAAAAGTCATGGGAGATGATGTCCTCCCAAGCAATGCCCTGCAATCCCAACTGATGATCAACCAAAATCCGGATAAGAGCGAAGTGATACAGACTGTTAAGCTGCTGCTGAGGGGTCTTATGCACCATGAAGGTGTTCATCCTCTCTATATTCCTGCATATGAAAAACAGGTGGTTCATCATCCTCACCCTGGTAAAGTGCATGAGCAAGCGGATGTGATAGGCATACAGTCGAGAGAACCTCCCCTCACAGCTGAAGTATTTCACGATCAATCTCATGAGCAGAGCATACTCATTCTTCAAGTATCTGAAGGGAAATACTCTTGTTAGCTCATTCAAGAATCTGGTTTTGATGTAAGGCTCATAGTCTTGCCTTTCCACGTTCTTCTTCTTATGCCACTGCTCCCAACAATTGGTATACCTGTTGCCACTGATATAGCTTCAAGTGTTAATGTGAAAGTGACCCCGGCCAAGGTAGACTGACCTCCATGTAGATGAAGCACAAATAAATGGGCCAACTCATGATGAAATCTGACGTTTGTCACCCTTTGACAAAATTCAAAACATGATAGGTGCTGGAAGCATGTCATGGCAAGAGGGCATGCTTTTAACTTGGTGAGGGTAGTGGGTTCATCCCTGACATGTTTGCCACTCTTGTGGTGTCTCCTGGGAGCCTGTTCTTCTGAGGATGAGTCACTTTGTGTCTCCCTCTCATAATCAGACGAATGTTGTGATGACATGACTACAATGTGGACTATGATAAGGCAGCCCCTTTGATGATGATGGGAGGCTGGGTGCCTTTGAAGTATCTGTTACCAAGGGGAACAATGAAACAGGGATTGTTAGGAAGGGAGTGATGAAATGGGGATAGGGTTTATAGGGAGAACTTTGTTAGGGATATGGGAGGAGTTTGGGTATTTTGATGGGGTAGGGTTTTGGGGTTTTAATTTAGCAATAGGAGGAGGGGAAAGGGAATATGAGTTTGGTAGTGTTAGGGTAGTGATAATAGGAAAAAATGACATAAGGGAATAAGGGACAGGGGTAGGGTATGAAAAATAACCTTGGCAGCAACAACACTGTTACACAACCCTAGCAAAATGGTTTTTCTTTAGTGTCTTCTTGTGTTTGCTTTATGGAATGTTTTTCCATTCAATCACTGACAATAACCCACCATCTCTTTATCAAATTTGATGCACAAGTGAGTTTGAGAGCCTACCTTGCAATTAGAGGGGCTTCACAAAAAATTTGAGGGAGTTTTGACACATTTTGGGTGCTTTATCTCTGTGTGCCGCGCCTCTGCCTGTGTGTGTCGCGCCCTGGGTGTGCTCCGTGCCTCTGTCTGTGTGTGTCGTGCCCCGGGTGTGCGCTGCACTCATTATGGTCTAGAACGGTGGGCGGGTACTGTGTACGCCGTGCCCCTGCCTGTGTGCGTCGTGCCCTTATTTTCACCTCTAAGCCGCTTCCAACTCCTCGTTTGCTCCTCTGACTGTATGCGTCACACGCAAAGCCCAGTGCACTGCACTCTAGGTATGCGTTGTGCCCTCAAGAAACTTACACTATGGGGAGGCTGCCTGTGCACCGTGCTCCTAGTTATATGCGCCGCGCTCTCCGAGGTTGCCTCCAACTCAATCAATCGCTCACCAATGCACACTCACGCCTCTCCAATACTTCTCCAAGACTTGTAATGGCACAATGCCTTTGATTTTGACAAAAAATGGTATATATAGCCTTGGAAGAGATGGGTTTAATTTTTTCCTCTTCAAAAACCCATTTTTCTAATGTTTGAGTTTTGCACTTTTTCATTGACTTTAAAACACACTGATTTTCACTTTCCCTTTGAAATTTTAGCTCGAATGATGCAATCTTCAACACTCTTTGTAGGGATTGCACGACAGGACATTTGGCCATGGATACCATGACTGCATCTGAAAAAATCACTTGACGACTTTTTTGAAATTTTTTTCATAAATGACGTTGTTTAACTTTTCTTCAAAACATATTTTTGAAGAAGAGTCGGAGTCTATCCACCTGATGATGAAGCTTTCTGAACCATAACTGTGTAAGGGTCTCACTCTGGCCTGCATGGCTTTACTGGACATGTTCAAGTACCAAATTGATGAATTCCTAGACCTAGACCTCGAAATGACCTTTGTCCTTTAAAGGACCAGACCTTGACTATCATGGACCTTGATGATGATTGACAAAAGACCTGAGCCAGCAGGAGCCAGACGTGAGGGGGAATGACTATAATGACTTTCTCCATCAGATTATGGCATGCCCCTAGTGGAATGCAATTGGGAGAATGGAGCGGGACACCTAATCATGAAATGCATAA
Source organism: Pinus taeda (assembly GCA_000404065.3). Classification (NCBI taxonomy): domain Eukaryota; kingdom Viridiplantae; phylum Streptophyta; class Pinopsida; order Pinales; family Pinaceae; genus Pinus; species Pinus taeda. The sequence goes on from APFE030350115.1 coordinate 51,921, forward strand.
AGAGTTTTGATCTGTGACAGAGGACTGACCAGACCGACTCTAACACTCCTGATACTAGGTTTTGAGAGAAATGGTTTCCTTGATATTTTTGCAAATTATTTTCCAGATATTCTCCAGAGGCGCAAAGTGATCCTTGAAGATTCTACAATTTTTTTCCTTCCATATGGCCCACATGAGAAAGCCTGGAATGAGATTCCATAAGAAATTTAAAATCTTGCTTTGATAAGGATTTCGATCCCAGTTGCACACGATGGCAATGATGTCTCCATGAATTCTTCCCTCCTTTTCGCACTGGAAACTAACCTTTTCCCAGAGCTTGCACGCAATTTGACAGGAATGCATGAGATGCTTTATGGATTCCTCCTCTTATCTATAGTTAGGGCACATTGAGGGCCCATGAAAGTTCGTCTTCCTAAGATTGTCCCATGTGAGAATGTTATTATGACATAGGAGCCAAAGAAAGGTGGAGATTTTTGGCTAGATGGAAGGGTGTCAGACTTTGCTCCAGAGAGGATCTTTCACCATATGTTCACTGATAATGAGATTGTAGGCCTCTCTTGTAGTAAACGTGCCTCTTTATTCATATCCCCATCTAAGGATATCCCTTTCGTCAGAGAGCTGTATTCTCCTTTTCATTAATTATGTGTCTAGAGTTTGTTGAACTTGTGGCATTCCCTGTCTTAAGATCTGATCCGCCTTGATCCATTCACTGTAATCTTGAGTCGATGAGTTCTTCCAAAAGATTTCAACCTTGTCAAATGATTGCATATCCTACTCCGGAAGTTGCATATGAGAAATTAGGTCCTTTAGCATCTGCTACCAGGAATCTTCCCAAAACCTTGCAGTGTTGCCATTCTTCACTTCCCAAAAGTTGTGCTGCTGAATGAGACTTTTGTGTTGCTTAGCCGAGTTCCATATTAGGGAGCCCATGCTAACTTCTGACATTCTTATTAGTTCCTCAGTTGGGCAGTTGCTTGCATACTTTGCTTTCTAGAGAGAAGCGCAGGGGGTGAGAGGCGCAGTCAGCCATTTCCACCAAATTTGAGCTCCCATGACTTCGTTACTGTGAGAAGGATCCCTTAATCCAATACTGCTGCCGCTCTTTGGAAGACATGCAGTGTCCCATTTGACAAGAGCCCATTTGTGCTTGAGATCGGTGCTGCCCCAAAGAAAGGATCTTTGGAGATGCTTGATTTCTTTGAGAACCCATTTGGGAGTTGCAAGGATGGAGAAGAGGTATAGCAGCATAGCATGAAGAACTGCTTTTATGAGGACTAGTCGACTCACCATATTTAGAGATCTGTGAGTCCAAGCAGAAAGGCGAGCCTCCAGTTTTTATAAGAGGATCTTCCATGAAGAATGCTTCAGGGCCAAGGCAGTCAATGGAGCTCCTAAATATTTGGAAAGAAGGTTAGCAATGACGAATCCCAGAATGCGAGCTATAGCAGCTTGAGTGATAGCAGGGGTATGGAAAAAGAATATCTGAGATTTGGATTTATTGATAGATGCTCCTAAGGCCTCTAAGAAGTCTGTCAGTAATGATTTGAGCTGATGAGCTTCCTGGACTGAAGGATGCCCAAAAAGCATGTTGTCATCAAAAAATTTATGGTGTGTGAAGGCTGAAGAGTTGTGAAAAGACAAGCCTCTGCGACATTGGGATTGTTGAGCTAGTTTAATGCTTCGGCCCAATCCTTCTGCCATAATGACAAACAAGAATGGGGAGAGAGGGTCTCCCTGCTGAATTCCCCAAGAAGGATGAAAAGGAGAGGAGGGAATTCCATTGATCATAACAGAAAGGAAAGAGGAGGAAATGAGAGTCATAACCCATCTAACCTAAGGAGGAGAAAAGCCGAAAGCAGTTAGAACTTTTTTAATGTACATCCAGCTTAAGCTATCAAAAGCCTTTGAAAGATCTATTTTGAGGAACATACCTGGCTTCTTGGAGTGTTTCAGGGAATGAATTATTTCATGAGTTAGGATGATACCATCTGTAATCTGCCAACCTTCAACGTATCCAAACTGCTCAGGCGAGATGATGAGAGGAAGCAGTAACTTGACTCTGGAGGCAATGATTTTGGAGACTATCTTGTAGATTATATTGCACAGAGCTATAGGCCTATATTTGTCATGAGAGCTAGGCTAATCCAGCTTGGGTACCAGGGCAATGAATGTGGCATTCACTCCCAGAAACATCCATCTTAAGGTTTGCGATTCCTCAGCCACTTGCGAGACTTCCATCTTGATCAAATCCCAGAAATTGTGGAAAACATTGGAGGTGAATCCATCTGGGCCGGGTGCTTTCCCTGCTTTTAACTGAAAGACTGCAGATTCCACCTCCTGTAAGTCTATAGGCTTGAGAAGAAGTTGGTTATGCTCCTCTGAAATAATTTTAGGAATATTTCGAGTCATTTTTTCTATGGCCAACGATCTGCCTAAATTTGGCTCATGATGCACTTGCTTGAAATAGTTTAAGATTTCGCTTTCAATTTCCTTGTGTGTTTCCACTTTGACTCCCTGCTCATTTTGAATGTGAGTTATGTTGTTATTCATTATGCGTTGGATGGTGGTACTATGAAAAAAAATTGTGTTTTTTTCTCCATCTTTAAGCCACCTTTTTCTTGATTTTTGCCTCCATAGCGTTCCTTCCTACTTAGCCCTTTATAAGATTTGCGCCTCAAGAATTTTTTCCTGTTCTGATAGGTCATCTAAACGGCCTTCAACAATAATCCTCTACTGCAAATGTTTCATATCTAGATCAAGGGCACTCTGAGCCTGGAAAATATTACCAAAAGAAGTATGATTCCATCATTTGATCTTGATTTTAAGATGCTTTAGCTTCTGTTGAAATTGAAACATTTTTGAACCTATTGGAGGGGTGAAATTGTTCCATTCCGAATTGATTAAGCTGTGGAAATCTAGATGAGACATCCAGAAAGCCTCAAAATGAAACGGTCCTCGGATCAGGTTGCCAGGACGTGTCCACTGAAGGGAGATGGGCCAGTGATCAGATCCCGAGACAGGCAGCATGGAAGCTGCAAAGTCTCCCTGATGTGAATAACATTGTTTGAAACTAAGAATCTATCCAAACGAGAAGTGATCTGCTGTGACCCGGCTCTCCTGTTGCTCCATGTCAATAGATCATTATTGAAAGGCAGGTCAATAAGCAAGTTATTCTAAATGAAGTATTTTAGGAGTTTCCCTTCCTGATTCCCTCTGCTCCTGCCTCCCCTTTTTTCTTCCATCCTAATAATCATGTTGAAGTCGCCTCCAGAAATCCATAAAGGGTGCGGTCTGTCAAGATTGATTGCAGAGAGGGTATTTAGGATTTCTGCTTTATGCATTTCCTCTTGGGGAAAATATACATTGGTTAGGAGCTTGTGTATATTTGTCCCAACGATGTGAGAAATTGCTTGGAGGAAGTTCTTATTTCCATGGATGTTGTTGAGTCTAATAGCTCGAGCATCCCATAAGATTGCAAGGCCTCCAGATGCCCCATCGGCATCCACTGCAACAGTGAGACTCCCTGGCCATACTTTTGCTGCAATTCTTTCCAGAGCGTTTGAATTGCATTTGGTTTCTTGCAAGAAAAGGATTTGAGGTTTTTCTCGCATTATCATGTTTTTCAGTATTCTTCCTTTCCCTGGGCCCTTAAGCCCTCTTATGTTCCATGATATTAACTTCATTGGCAAGGATTATGATCAGAGTTATAGTACTTGGTTAGCTTGGAGTACATGCCTAACTCCACTAGCATTTCTCCTATTCTGATTGTTTGTTGGAGGTCTATTTTCCTTCCACGCTTTTTGATATCTTTGGTAATGAATCTTCCATCCCAGGGGCTGCCAGTCTGAATACCTAAAGATTTTTGTCGTTGCGCCCAAGATAGGATCTCCTCTAGATTCTCAAGTTGTCGATCTGGAATTTTGTGAAAAATGTTTGTAGTGAATGCCTACTCTAGGCCTGGGATGTCCAGTTCCCCAATATCTATAGGCTCTGGTTCCTCCTCCATGAGCTGAGAATCATTTAACTCTTCTTATGGTTCTTCTGCTATTCTGGAATTAGATTGTAAGTTGTCCACCTCCATTCCTTGAGTATTCCATGCTGGGACCTTTTGTTTATCTGAGGAGGAGGCACCTTTAAGCAGAGGATTTGCTTGTAGTGCTTTGGAGTCTGCCCACTTCGATTGTTTGTCCTTCATCATCTCCGTCTCTTGGGGAGCGGGGGTTTCCGAGCTCGGGTCATTTTGGCGAGCTAATGCTGCGAAGCTGTTGCTCGTTGAACGCTTGGAGGAACTGGCTTGAGGCATTTTAGAATTTGAAGCCGATTTCTTGTGGGTTTTCTTGCAACTGGCTACTTTGGTAAATCCATCACCCTCGGGTGAATCAGGTCCAAATGAGTGAGATGGTTTTTGAGTTAAAGGACAATCCCTGAATAAGTGGCCCAGGGCATGACATCTTCGGCATCTAAATGGCACATTTTCATAATCAGTCAGCTGAACCCATTCAATATCATCATGGAATAAACTTACTGCATACGGGAGGGCCTGGTTGAGGTGCATGTAGACGTAGATACGAGCAAAGGAAGTGTATCTGTGGACTTTTGTTTCCTCTGCGACTTTTATAAATTCACCCATAACATTTCCACTCGCTTGTAGGGAAGCTTCATCCCAATACTCTATGGGAAGTGAGTATAGTCAGATCCAAACTAGAGCCCAACTGAGATCCTCCTTATCAGGGTTGAATCACTCTACCCATCCTCTAAGATACATGCCAGTGGCATTGAAGAAGTAAGGCCCTCCATCCAACACCCTATTCTGATCCTCCAGGTAGTTAAAAATGGTTGTGAAGAACCCTTTTGGCCCCAGCTGTAGGGTTATATGTCCCTTTGGGTTCCATTTCACTCTAATCCATCCCCGCAGCACCTTCTTAGTCAGCCAAAGTCCTATGAACTTGCCTATCAAAGCATGGTCTCTCATATACTGTATCTGAGCATTGATTCTGTGACTTGGAAGTTCTACCTTCGAACGCTCACAGGCTACGGGCTTGCATGTTGTCGAGCTAACCTTGGGTTGCTTTTTGTTATCCTGTTTTGCCTGTTGTGAGTTCAGATCCATGCTATCCTCACTTTGATTCGCTGGCTGGTCACCTTCCTTATTCTGTTGCCACCCTTCATCGTCTAAAGGGGGAGGTGTTGTGCCCTCCCCCTGGGGGGGGTTCATGAAGTTCTAAATGCTCTAGCTGGGAATGAAAAAGTCATGATGCCATTAGCGTTTATAGGTCTTTAGCTGTCTGTAGTGACCTACCATTGTAGAGATCGCCAAAACCCTAGAACGTAGAGCCCTCACTCATTCTCGAGTTAACTCCTTTGTCAATTTTTTCTAGACCAAATTATTATTAATACGATGCAAAAAAAATTTATTAACCCTAATATTAGTAAAATAAAAGTAAAGATGGCACATGGTATTGACCCATGGTATTCATGTGAGCATAGACTATTTAAAGAGGAAATTCTATCAGCTTACATCCATCTTAATTCCAGGTCTACATAGTGCTGGGAGGGATAAATAGATTTCATCCCTCTAAGAGTGGTAGATGTGGAGTTAAGATGGATATAGGTTGTTTTTTATGATAATGAAGATATTAAATAGACTTAGGAAATTATATTGTAAAAATAATCTTAAGGTGAATGGTTAAATCTACATTTAGTCACTCCACAAAATTTAGTAAAAAATACTGATATCTACATTAATATTGGTTTTTTTGATTTAACAAAAAAAAAAAAATCAAAACAATGAAATCTTAACTCTTTCTGCATCACCCTCGTAGAAGATAGATAGTCGCTGCCCTGATTTCCCACCATTTTTCAAACATTCTCAATATGGTATCTTCATGAAAAAGTTAAGGTACTGATCTTGGATTAGTTGTTTGAAAAATATGCTGGTTTGAACAACCTTTCATCTTCTCTGCTATTCTTAGTTTGTCATAATGATCTGTAGGGGTTCGGTCATAGTTTAATGAATATGTTTTATTATTTTCATATATGGTTTCATACTTTAACAAAAGATTCACCAAGACTTCACAATGTTTTATTATTCAGTGAAAGATTTTCCATGATCTTACAAGATAATATAATATGGTGAGAGATTCGCCAAATATATATATATATATTAGTGATCAAATTGCCTCCCATTTTTCCTATGTATAATGAGGATTTTCCCATTTATTAGACATAAAAATTTAGCATGCTTCTTAAAATTTTCCCTACCTAGAGATATAGATCTCACACTTCATGCATACACATATGAAGACTGGGTAGGAAGTGTGGATGATAGAAAAAGCACTAGTGGTGGTGCATTCTTTATGGGTCCCATATTAGTATCTTGGTTCAGCAAGAAGCAAAGTTCAACTGCATTATCTACAACTGAAGCAGAATATGTGGTTGCTGCATCTTGCTTACACAACTCCTTTGGATGATGCAAACTTTGCAAGACTTTCAAATCATTTGTACACCGCCTATCTCCATTTTATGTGATAATACAAGTGCAATCAGTATTTCAAAGAATCGAATCATGCATTCAAAGACCAAGGAAATACCTATCAAATATCATTTTCTCTGGGAACAAGTGCTTGAATAAATGGTCAAATTGGAGTATGTTCCCTCCAAGGAATAGGTTGCTAATATATTCACCAAACCACTACCCAGGGATACATTTGAATACCTCAAAAAGAAGCTGGGAGTAGTTGATGCATCATCTTGCTATTGAAACTTATATGTTTTAGAGAAAAGTGGTTGTACAAGAGGTTCATGAGGATCATCAACGTACGCATGCCGGTTTCTGCAGATATAGTCGCATATCTGTTGATTTGAAGAAAAACAGTGGGTCAGGCTTAGGATGAAAAGAGTCTGACATGGTTGTGACAGAGACCATCTAGCACAGGTTCAGGGGGAGCATATACTTCAAATAATGCATTGCTGGCATTATCTTAGAAGATCTTGCTTCAATTTCACAATTGTTTTTGGTTTCAGGTGGAACATGTGTTGAGGAAAACATGGTTGTTGGTTTGAATGATGATTAATAGATGTTGTTGATGATAATTGTTGATGACTATGATAGTCTCTATGTAATGTATATCTTTTATCATTGAGGTCATGTAACGACCTATTTTGGTTTCCCCACTATGCCTGGGATGGATGATGTAATGTTCTTGTTTTATCATGTGTAAACTTTTTGTGTATCCCCACTAGGTTGGGTGGACAAGTCGATATTGGTATATCCTCACTTGGGTGGGAGATGGATGTATGTATGAGTCTTTAGTGATAGGAAGGTCATTTATGATGTCTAGAGTCATGTTCTTTCTTATAGAACATCTTTTCTCAGACCTTTCCTACAGTCAGGGGGAGCATAAACAGCACAACAGAGCATAGATTTTAGCATGTACTCAGGGGTAGCATCGCCCTTTGCCCTTGATGACAAAGGGGGAGAGTAACTTGGGGTTGCCATCAAGTCCATAGCGGGAGATTGTTGGCATTATGACACAAGTTTGGAACTATGACATAGGTGTTGTCGTTGATGGCAACTCACTCAGATGACATATCATAGTTCAGGCCCTCAGAATAAAGGAAAAAGAGATATACACAGTTTCCACTTAACCAAGGCATGTATACACGCGAGATTGCCGATCAAAAGTCACGTATGCGTATGCACACACTTTCATGCACGAAAAAGCATGTTCATGTGGGAAAACTCATTTTCAGTCCATGCTATTTGGTCCTTGGTATTTGGACCTATGGTTTTGGACCATGGTATCTCGTCCGAAGTGTTGAACCTAGGTATTTGGTCCCAAGTATTGGTTCTAAGTGGTTTTGCACCATGGTATTGAGTAAGGCCTAAGACTATAAAAGGGGAAGGAGATCATTAGGCAAAGTCATTCACTCATGGATTGAATATCTTATAAAGAGCAAGATCTAGAATACTGGTCATTGGGTTATGGTGCATAGCTAGATCTAAACTAAGGAGGAACTTGAGTGCTAGAAGAAGGATAAGTTCTATTGATGGGTCAAGATTTTAAGGCTTGAATAGTAGTATCTTTGTATGATTCTGATTTGTTATATTTGGCGCATGATTTGATCTATAAATCTGATAATCTGGGTAAAACTGATGTCTGAATATTTGAAAAGGGAAAATTGTCCTTTATAGATTTGTACGCAGGTTCGTCACATCAAAGGTGCGTATACACGCTGGTTCAGTAATTCAAAATAGCATATACACTGGTTTGGCTTAATACAAAAGTGTATGCACACAGGTTCTTCATCCTGAGGTAGCATATGTCTCATAAAATATGTTTGAGTTACTTCTATTTATTGCTACAATATTCTGGGTTCAAGATTGGTGTCTAGTTATTGTTACTATATTCTGGTTACAACATTCAAAGAAGTGATTGATTGATTCAGTTTTGGTTGGTGCAAAGGGGATTGGTTGATGTAGATATATTTGATGTTTGATTGATGTTACTTATGGATCCAGTATGAAAATTTATGAAATGTGGTCCCTGGAAGAAAAGACAAGGTTGTAGCCTTCTGTAGATCAGCACCTACACACTAGTACATCAGCTAGTACAAGAGCTAAGGGGGTTGTTGCTCCCTTCCAGGAGAAGCTGGAGAACGAGAGAAGGTTGTAGCCTTCTACAGGTAGAAGCCTGCGTACTAGTATAAGACTACACCAGTACAAAAATATTGTAAAAATAAGTTTCTTATTAACAAGAAGATAGAGAAGCATTGCAATAGGTGGTTTTCACCCACAGTAGGTTTCCACCTTATATCTTGTGTTCATATGTGTGATGATATTTTCTATTTATTGCACTTGTTTACTGTTTTTATGGTTAATGGAGCTCTAATGCACTGATTAAAGATCAAATGGATTAATTAAATCTTAAGTTTACTAAATATACGCTAGTTGTTGTAGACACAGTTGCATGTATACTCTGGTTTCCATATCCGAAGTAGCATATATATAAGTTGGAAAATGAAAAATTATTTGACTTGATAATACTGATTCACCCCCCTAGTATTATTTCCAACAAACACAACTAAAATTAGCATAGCTATATCCTATGTATCAGTTCTAAATACAGATTACAATAATCTTTTAAAAATGTTTTTTTGTTGAAAAAACAATGAATGGTTTACAATGTCGGATAAAAAACACCTTCAATCCTGTAAGGATATACTAATATTCAACATGAAGTGCAGGTATGTCAATAATAGAATCTGCATTTGGAGTAATTGAAAACACATTTCCATTTTCAATCAAATCATCAAAATTTTCAATAGTCTCAAGGCCGAACCCGAACGCCTCCACCACAGACACACCATCAACAACTAGTTCAAACAATCCTGTTGCCATACCATACAACTATAACCTCATTTCTGAGGAATCCAACATAATAATACTTTCCTCCACTATGGGTAAAGGATGGTAACTTGGAAAATTACTATTTGCTTCCCTAGAGATATCTTCGAGCAACGCCCAACTGAATCCCCAATCATCCTCAAAGTATTCCAAGATTTACTCCTTTCTAACAACACCAAGTTCAAAATTGTCTATCTCCTCAAGCAACCATGCAGAGGTGGAACCATTATTAAGAACACAAGAAAGTTGATTCTTGTACAACCCTAATGACATACATCATATCTCAACAATAGGAACAAATGAAAATCCCCAATTGTTTCTATTTACATCCAACGAGTAGATAGTGAAACCATATGCATGGAAATATTCATAATAGATGTCTAGAGAAAGCCAAAAACACTTTCCATTGAAGAAGATAACCTCCATTGGTGGCATCACAGCATTATATGAAAGTTTTGTCCTCTTCCAAACCATGTCAACACTGCTACAAATAGAAAAATGTGAATCGATTTTTGTAGAAACATATTTTACCATGACCCATTAATATTTTTGTTCCCCACATCTTTGCAAAAAATAGAAGAATCCTTTCTCCCCAAGAGTAAGAAATCCAATATTTCTAAAGGTGTTATGCTCTTAACCTACAAGACGATACCAAGCAAAGCAATATACCAAGAACATAGAATAGCGAGTAAAAACAACAAGTATTTTATTATTCAGAAAGCAATGTTCACTTGCCTCTTCGAGGGGGCAACCTCCAATAGAGCAAAGCTCGATGACAAAATAAGACATGATGCTCCTCACAGGGAGTCTCTAACCTTTATATATGACTCATACATGCAATACCATGGATCAATACCATGGGTTTTATTAATACCATCTATCTAATACCATGGCCCATTTGCAACTAACTGTGGTCTCATCATTAATTGCGGGTTAACCACTTACAATTATTAATATGGGCTTTATTGACTCTTTACTATGACTCGATCCCACTACATAAATAAGGGGGTTAGGGTGGGACCCTAAAAAAAGGTCTTCGTAAAAGGGTTGACAATGAAATAACTTTTTGTATGCAAATAACTTCGAGGCGCACTGAACAAAATCTTTGACCCCACTGTGCATTGAATTTTATAATGAGAGTGAAGAAAAGGAAAAACCATGGAAGACAACTGACCGCTATCATTAAGGAAGGATGCAACAAAACACTCATGGGGAAAATGAACCAGGAAAAAAATAAACCCATATTCTTTATGAGCACATCGATTGCAATTGGTGAGGAATGTGGGGTTCTCCAATAAAAGACACTATTGTCTAAAAAACAACTTAAATCTCATCAAGACCAAAAAAGAAAGCCAGCAGAACACAATACTCATAATATGAAATGGGTAAATTCCCAAATAGTTGAATCCATAGTAAAAGCAACAACTCTCCCTCTGAAAAAACTAAAAACTACCCTCTCTACTGCAAATAACATAATAAAAAAACTCATCATTGAAAATGACCACAACACAAACCCATCACATTGAACAACAAAGAAGCCATATTTTTTCCATAGATTACCCATAAATCATCCAAAATTTTCCTTTGATTGAAATTACTATCAAAATAAAACATTCAGCACCAAATAAAAATTTCCGCAACAAAAGAGCGACAGTCATTAAACATAAATGAAACAACCAAATGATACTATCAACTAGGTTGAGAATAACCAACAACAATCTCATACATATATCGATGTCCATACCATCCATAATAAACATTTATTTATTAATTACATAATCAATTAAAAAACACAAATTTTTAATTCTTAAAAATATGAAAATGCCTATTTATATGGGATTGTTTATTCTTTTTTAAATTATATTCTAATTTCTCTAGCAAGGTATTATTTTTCATTATATATTGAAACAAATATATTTATAAATTCAAATATACAATAGATTAAATTAAAAAACAATAGATATTTTAACTAATATATTAATAATTAATATGTTGTTTTTATTTTCACAATATTCTAAGGGTAATCAATTGACATTATTTTTAAATGTTTTGTTTGGTGTTTGTGATATTTTAAAAGTAATGGATGGACAAAGTCGTCAAAGATGTTTTAAATAGTTAAAGTAATAGTGTTCATCTTTTGGCTAAATATATAGAATAATTTTAAAGCAATGTTTTTAATAAAATTTCAGCATTTACTTGGATTGGCTAGGATTATTAATTAGGCCGATAGGCCTTCCTATGCATCAACAATCGTCAACACTTTTAACCTGCTCCGTTCGATCAGGTGAGACACTTTCATCCGTTGATTTGAAGTGTCACTACTTTTTCCAAATATTAGTTGAGTTGCCTTCTTTTTCACCTCCGAATTTATTGTGCACTCCATTGCATGAAAATATATTTTCACTGCTTTTTCATAAGATTATCAGATTTTTAGGCCAATTACCATATCGAAATCGAGTGATTTTTTATTAATTCTTCTCAAATGGCAATGATAAATCTGCAAAAAGATTCATCGTATGCAGTCACTTCGTGGAAAATTGCAGTCGCATTTAGGTGTTGCGTTCTTTTATTTGATAAACAAGTACACGTTGTTAAGATGAGCCTTCTTTCTCATATTTGCAAGAGCGTTTCAGCAACTAATTCAATGCATGATGAGATACCGGATTCCTACTTATGGTCAGAAGAAGATCATCCCACTGAACAACCAAGAGACTGGAGAAAATGGTATTGCAATTTATTTATTGATGGGGAAACATAGGTGGACCTTCCTGCTTAGTGCTTAATTCTGTATCATTCAACTTTTTTCATTCCAATTCACCCACAGGGAACTTGTTAGTGCACATGTCAAGGTAATTACTCTCTGGTCTAAATTGCTCAAATATTCTTTTATCAACTGTGGTTCTCAGCTATTTTATTATCCTTCTTTCCGGTGATAATTCCTTTTCCATTGTTACTTTTGCCTCTAATTGTAGATTTGTTTAGGGTTTCAAAGGGGAAGCCCTAGACTGGTTTTCTATAAATAATGCCTCTAACTTCAGGATTTCAAGGCGTACGGGGTTTCGTTTGACTCGCACCGGGCAAATTTTGTTTGAGTTCTAGTTTTCTCTTTGCACAAAGGGATTTCTTTGTCGGCAATATTCACCGCTTATATATATATAATTTCATTTGGAACAGGGTTGTATGTCTTTGTCTTCATGCTATATGAACATGTATAACTCTTACTTTCTCTGTCTAAACTCATTATAGTGCTCATAATAATTTTTTCGAAGGCCTTCTGGTATACCCTAACTGATGTCCGTGTATCTTTTTGTTCGCAGGTGTTTATGAACACAGGTATCCTAGGAGACCCCCTTGTTCTAGACAAATTATACACAATCTTTTCATCTCAGCTATGCCATTTGCAGGTTCTTACAAATGTTTTATTTTCTATAAAATTGTACAGGCTCTCAAATGGCTGAGACCACTCTAGGATTCCAAGCTCAGGGTTTATATGCATTCAAGAGGTCTTTGCACTAGCCAGCTTTATGCAATTTTTCCCATAATACCTTAAGAACCATAATTGTATATTGCTAGCATGAGTCGGTTCACTATAATTATTCATCTCACCACTTGGAACAATGTTTATTTATTTATAAATATTGTTTTTTTATAGCTTTATTTGGGTTTATTGTATTTGCATTTCTCTGTATGGGTTTAGTCTTGCATGGTCATATTATATAAACTCTTTATGTTTATATATATACACTTCGGGTCTATGAGAAAACTATATACTGAATTCAAATCGAACCCTTTATGGTTATTTATGGTTAATATTTGATAAAGCCCAATTAGGCATTTTCTTTGTTTATTTTAATGCTATGTATAATTACAAGGTATGTTCATGGTAGGTTCATGATCTTAGTCTAAATAGGAAGGTATTTTGAAATATTTATTTGATAATGAAGAAGCATTGATTTTATATTTCCTCCATATGGAAAATAATATTCTGTAGCTTATATTTTATAGCTCATTTTTTTCCCTTAATCTATGATATTTCTATTTTATTCTATGATATCTTTGTTTTTCTTTTTAGTTTCAATAGGTTTGTATTACCATGTATAGTTGTTTTTTTTCTTCATTTCACATTTGCAATTACTTTACATGTTAACTAAATGGTTTACATACTTTTCCAATCATAGAAACAAAGTTTTATTTTAAATTTATTTACTCCCCCACAATATTGCTAGGCCAAAGGCTTCACAAATCTTGTTAATGGAATCACTAGACTTCTTCTTAGCTCTAATCTCCCCAGTATTTAGTACTGATATTCTTGGGTTAGATAAATAGGGTTCCCCTAAACCTTGAAGCTTCTAAGATGAATGCACTCTTATCTTGGATGACACTATAGACCCTAATATTAATGTAATTAATTATATTTCATTCAAAAGTAAACTTCAGTCTATGAATATTATATTATTCTCAATGCTAATTCTACTACTTGTTTTGTCCATAACACTCCCCATAATTTTCACAAACCAATTAACTCTTCTAGAAAAATTCAACAATTCCAATTTAATAATCCTATCGGCCTCTCTTTGTACCTTTTGGGACAATTGCTAGTTATATTTCTCTTAAATATTAATGTTGAAAGGTTTTACTATTTTTTTTCACCTATACAAATATAAATTCTATGTAATTTAATATTAAAGATGATCAGATTTTTCAACTAATAACTTTTAAGGTGTAATAATTGTATATTACTAATTTTACTAAATGGATATTATTAATTTTAATGATTGTATTATATTTTTTTTAAATTAAGCATTATATATATATATATATATATATAAAATATATATATATATATAATATATATATATATAATATATATATATATATATATATATATTATATATATATATTATATTAAAAAATTAATTAAATATTTAAATATGAATTTATTAATTAATTTGAACATTAATAATTTAAAATACTAATTAAAAACACGATATTTCAGCAGACTCTCAAAATTTTCCATTACTTGACGTGTCTATCTCTCATGCATTCACTTGCTCCTCCTCGCTTTTCCACCATCCTCTTGTCTGCAACCACATTTGATGATCCTCATGCTACATAGTCGTTTGACCTCCCCACCACCTCTCGCCATTTTCATTGTTGCCCAGCAGAAGTAGACCAACCCCTCCTGCCAGCAGCCAGGATTTCTGTCTAGCCGGACCAGCCATCGATTTTTCCTCCCCATGGCTAAGTTAGTGAGTTTCCTTGTTAAAAGGCCTTCCGGCCACACCACTGAGGGTTTTCCACAGGCAGGGTTTCCTTGATCTCCACATTCCACTTCTTCCACATTGTCACTTTCCAAACCACAATAAGCCAAGGTTTGAGGCCCAACTCTTCCTCAGCGCAACCACTACACTAGCATGGGAAACTCTGTCATGAGATCCCCATCTTAAAAGCCTCTATGGCCACATGATTGAGAATTTCTCACATGTAAGGGTTGTTTGATCCCCGCATTCCACTTTCTCTTGCAATCCCAATCTCCAAAGAACAACAAGTGACGGTTTCTGGCCCAGGAATCTCCTAGTGCGACCCTTGCACCAACATGGCTCCAAGCTTGTCATGCCAATGAGCAGAGCGTGTGCAACAAGCGACGGAGGGGTGACAAACTTCTGTTAAAGGTGACGAGCCGAGTTGTGATGAGGAGTGGGTGTGTTTGGTTAAACGTGCCCTGACGAGCGTGTGACGACGAGTTGCGATGATGAGTTGTGATAAGCTACTTGGATTGTAAAGCCTTCGGTTGTGCGGTGCATTCAGGTGCCGGGCAACCCAGGCAAGTTAGGCCGCACGAAGGTAGTGCGACGAAACTGCGGCAGTTGTGCGACATTACTTGTGCAACGAACATATGACAAATGAAGTGCGATGGGAGGCTTTATACACTTGGTTAGGCGTTTTCCGTGTGGGTTGGCCAACTTCCCATGGAGGGTGAGGCCGACACATAGGTGGGCGTTCAGAGGTGTGTGTAGACAGAGATTTGGTGGTCAACTGGGTGAGCCACCACCCCATTGCGAAGGGTATATATGTAAGTGTGTTGGAGCACTTGGAGATCACTCATTTGCACTTGATCATTCATTCTACGCTCTTGGAAGAGAAGACTTGTGCGCAGATTTGAGGAGAGGATGAGTTCATAGCTCATGCGCTCTCCTTGGTGAGTCGCACTTGGTGAAGCTCTTGGTGAAGAGGTGAACGCGTTGGGCAAGGCGTGCCCGAGGTAATCGTGCGCAGGGTCGATTTGTGCGACGACTTGGTGTGGGCGTCTTGGTGACTCGGGTGAGCACCCGCCCATCGTACAAGTGTGCACGGAGACTTGTTGGAGTGTTGGTTTGTGGACGGAGGTGTGCCTTGGTGGGAGGCGCCCATGTGTGGCGACTTTGAGGTGTGCCCGAGTTGGGCAAACAACACGACAGTGTGACGGGGTGAACGAAGGTTTGGTTAGTCGTGCAGTGACCGTGCGGAGGTGTCGACGAGCTAGGCAACCGAGTTTGCCGATGTTTTATATTTGGCTAAGTGTAAATTTGGGGTTTCCCAAGATTTAACTTGTGCATTGTAAAAATTGAAGATGATATAATATATTGTTGGGCAGACTCATATTACAGGGAGTTGCCCCTCCCTTTATATTGTTGCATTTCTCTTATATAATGTTGTTGATAATGAATGTGTATGGGTGTTCATTGGTATAAAGGATAACATAATAATACTTGGTTGGGAATCACAAACTAAGTAGGAGAAAGTGAATTAGGCGTAGTCCATGTGCACAAGTATTATTAAAAAGAAAGTGTTCGGTGGTGCTGCACCTCACCGGCACAGTTGAAAGACCACCGTAGGCTTCGGGGCATGACAGTTGGTATTAGAGCTCGGTTGGAGCTGGTTAGAGCAAGGTTGCTTGTGAAGAAGTGACAGTGGAAACATGTACTTGCAGGTGAAGGAAGCTAGTTTCACATACAAGTGGAACAAGGGTCGGTTCATGGTTGCAGGGTGCTTGGTGAAGCTGGTGAAGGTTGGAACCGGGTGTCATAGAATTGGGCAGGCGGTACTACGTGCTGGTCATACGATTTGGGCATTTGTCAAGTGGACAAGTGGGACTGCGTGTGGGCAGGTATACACGGTTTGGGCGTCTATGGACCAAACAAAGTACGAACTGGGGAAGATGTGCAACAAGGCATGGAAGGTTTGGAAGAATGCGAAGGGAAGATCTTGCTTACCTTATACAGGTTGAAGCGGATGAAAGAGGAGAATCCCCGGATTCGTGAGAAGCTTGCAGTCTTGGAAAAGAATGTTGAAGAGGAGCTTCTTCAACTTAGATGGACAATGGATCAAGATGAAGTTGCTGATTGTGCTGACAAGGAAGAGGAAGTCGTGATAGTTGGAGATGTTGCAGACATGATCATGATGGAGGATGAACTTGAGATTGATCAAGTTGGACCAGGATCGTGCAGGTTGTAGACATGTATGGATGAGGGTACTCTCATGGAGGAACTTCATGATGATGATGATGAAGTAAGTATTGATACTTGTGTTTCATTTGAGCATTTGGTAGATGGACCATGTGCAGGGAAGGGCAAAGCCAGTTTTGCCAATGCTAGGGAGCATCTTACCATGGATGACTATGATGAGATCTTGTATGGAGAAGCAAGGGTTGTTGATTGTTGCAGGAAGTGTTGGGGTTGTTTGTGACCTTATGGTAGAAGGTACAAAGGCCCGTGACAAGGGTGGAACTTGATGATCGTTGTGGAGGAATGGGTCATGCTTTAGCCACATGGCTAAGTGCCCAACATGACTCATGGACAGATTGGAGGGCACACTCTTGGGTGGACTTCTCATGGCCAAGACCAAGAGCAAGTCTTGGTGGAACCTTTGGTGGAGGAGTTATGGTGGAGAGACTCATGTGATGATGATATGGTTGGGTGACCGAGATCGCTAGACCGAAGATTACAGCTTGGATGGGGATGACTGATTGTTGTGATGCGTCTACATGGTTGGACTACATGGCAACTTAGTCATGGACATCAGGTTGGAGACATGGAGCATGGCAGTCTTATGCAGGGACATTGTGCATGAGCACTTGTAGAGGTGTCACTTATGGGCATCCAATGAGGAGTGCCAAGGAAGGGATGTTGTGCAGGTGGATTTGCTGATGTGACATGGAGATGTTTTACTTATGAGCCGATGGAGAGGTTGTGCACTCTTGTACAACAAGGCCATGGACTTGGATGGAAGTTGTGAGCCAGACTATGGAGCATTCTTTACTACATGGAGAGCTAAGGCATCTTGCAAAGACCCTTGGGCCGAGAGCTTGTATGCTTGCTGAGATGTTGGTTGAGGATGGCTTATGGAGCTCATGATGACATGAGATTGTTGTGACTTTTGGGGACTTCATATATGGTGGACTTAGAGGATCTGATGCATTGAGGAGCTGAGGTCATAGACTTTGATGTAGGATGAGGTGCATACTTCCAAGTACATGCATGGGACATGGCTTGGAAGAGTGACTTGATGTGGAGGATCGATATGAGACACTTTGGAGTGATGGAGCTACGATGTTGATGATGCCTTGGTGGCTACACTTGGGCATGGGTTGAGCCGAGACTCAACTACTTTTGACACATGGGAGCTGATTGATCTATGATCATGGGCAGCACATGGATAGATGAGACAGGTGTATACTTGTTTCTATGGTAGACTTGAGGGGATGACACATTGCAGATGTGATGGAGGTAGCTTCATGGACACGGATGTGGCACACTTAGGGTTGGAGTTTGATGAGATGGTCTCTTCATATGGAGGAGGCACACATATGAACAATGTTGGGATAGATGTGGCTGATTTCATGTAGCACATTGACACCAAACATCATGGATGACATGTTGTAGATGAGATGAGGACTACTTCATGGACCTGAGCATGGTTTACTTATATGGATGGGTTCTTGATCGAGTTCAGGATGTGACAGGATGCTTTGAGGAATGACTCATGGTGGCATGAGGATGTGCATTCTCATGGTTTGAGCGTGATAGTTGGACTGATCACCCGACTGGTTCAAACATGGGGGCTAGTGATGTACAGAGATATGTTAGCATTGTGTTGGAGTATCATGGTAGCAGTTCACATGGGGACGACACATGATGAGGTCGACACGATATGTTGTAGTGGGCATGTAGCTTGAGATGGAGGGGCCAGCCTTCCACGATGGAGAGCAGCATATGGAGATTGTGACATGGTGGTTGATGGTCATGGATTGAGATGACTTCCGATATATGGCATACCGAGGGGTGCATACCTTGGTATGGTTGTCTTGGTGACGGATGGTTGCTGAGATGAGACATGGTGGAGACGGTGGTTCTACATATGTTGCAGTGATGGTTGCAGTATGTGGAGGAGTTGACATCATGGATGATCTTGGTGGATGGTTACCAGGATGGTACGTTGTCGAGGACGATAACGATTTTAGGTGGAGGAGGATGTAAAGCCTTCGGTTGTGCGGTGCGTTCAGGTGCCGGGCGACCCGGGCGTGCGCACGGGCGGAGGGCGAGTTAGGCCGCACAAAGATTGTGCGACGGAGCTGCGGCAGTTGTGCGACATTACTGGTGCGACAAACATATGACAAATGAAGTGCGATGGGAGGCTTTATACACTTGGTTGGGCGTTTACGGTGTGGATTGGCCGACTTGCCATGGAGGGCGAGGCTGACATATAGGTGGGCGTTCAGAAGGGTGTGTAGACGGAGATTTCGTGGTCGGTTGGGCGAGCCACCACCCCATTGCATTGGGTATATATGTAAGTGCGTTGGAGCACTTGGAGATCACTCATTCGCACTTGATCATTCATTCTACGCTCTTAGAAGAGAAGACTTGTGCGCAGATTTGAGGAGAGGATGAGCGCATAACTCATGTGCTCTCCTTGGTGAGTCGCACTTGGTGAAGCTCTTGGTGAAGAGGTGAATGCGTTGGGCAAGGTGTGCCCGAGGTGATCGTGCGGAGGGTCGATTTGTACGACAACTTGGTGTGGGCATCTTGGTGACTCGAGTGAGCGCCCGCCCATCGTACAAGTGTGCACGGAGACTTGTTGGAGTGTTGGTTTGTGGACAGTGGTGTGCCTTGGTGGGAGGCACCCGTGTGTGGCGACTTTGAGGTGCGCCCGAGTTGGGCAAACGACACGATGGTGCGACGGGGTGAACGAAGGTTTGGTTAGTCATGCGGCGACCATGCGGAGGTGCCAACAAGCTGGGAAACCGAGTTTGCTGATGTTGTATATTTGGCTAAGTGTAAAATTGGGGTTTCCCAAATTTTAACTTGTGCATTGTAAAAATTGAAGATGATATAATATATTGTTGGGCAGACTCATATTGCAGGGAGTTGCCCCTCCCTTTATACTATTTCATTTCTCTTATATAATGTTGTTGATAATGAATGTGTATGGGTGTTCATTGGTATAAAGGATAACATAATAATACTTGGTTGAGAATCACAAACTAAGTAGGAGAAAGTGAATTAGGCGTAGTCCATGTGCTCGAGTATTATTAAAAAGAAAGTGTTTGTTGGTGCCGCACCTCATCGGCACGGTTGAAAGACCACCGTAGGCTTGGGGGCATGACATGGATGGTCGAAAAACCAAAATTCAAAAAATCGGCTAAGTATGGAAAGGTGCAAGTGACGAGTTTATAAGAGGTGTCGAAAAACCGACGAGTCAGCGAGCCGACGTGTAGACCGACGCATCTCTTGGTATTTTATTAGGAGATTGGTATGGTCGACCTAGGTAGGCCAACCAACCTTAACTCTTGGAGGAAACGTATATATGGAAGGCGACCTTGGAGGAATAATGCATCTGATCAAGCAATCTAAAGAAATTTCAAACACAAAGGGATGAGCTAAGAGTGAAGCAATCAAGGGGAGGTGAAAGTGCAGGCAGAACAGGCACCGTAGCACTAAGTGGAGACAGAGGTGAAAAAATTAGTTCAAGTGAAGTTTTGGTTGCAGACAAGCCACAAGTGGGCGACCCTGCCCATGAACAAACTGTGATTGGGGGTGACTACCTGACGAGATAAGGGAGGGGAGTTGTTGTTAGCTGAACTACAGTTGGGCGAGCTACAAGTAGGCGACACAAGGTTGGGTGCTCTAACCTGCAGATGATTTGGGTGACACAAAGGTAGGCGCTCTTCCCGTGGATGCGTTACGAATTGCGTGGGCACTCCTGCACGATAGGCTACAAATGCTAACATGAGTTGGCATAGTTTCTTGAATAAGTGCAGAGGTAGACTCAGGAGTGGAAGCCTCTGCCCAGGTGTATTGCGGTGAATGGTTGGCACGACAGGCTGAAGAAAGTTTGGAGGTTGACCTGGGGTGGGTGCCCCTGCCCAGCGACAAGATGCGGTGGGCAACCCGTGGGTGGGTGCCTTTGCCTGAACACGTTGCACGACTGAACAAACAAAAGCACTATTGAACGGAAGGGTGACCCGGGGTGGGCAACCCTAAATGAGCAGACTGATTTGCTGATTTTGGCAGTTTATCAAGGTCAATTTGGGGTTCTTGGCAAGAAATAAGTTTGTAAAGATACTTGTAAAAATTGTATATTTATTATCATTGGGCAGACTCTAATCTAGGAGTTTCCCCTCCCTTTAAAAGAAAGTTATCCATTATGCATATTTATATGATGATGATGATGATGAATGTTATTTCCTCTGTGGAAAATGATGAATGCTTAGTAGAATTGCAGAAAAATAAATAAGTCGTGAATGTTAGGCATAGCTCGTACTCATTAATAATGGTGAAAAGAAGGTGGGTAATGGTGCCGCACCTGCCTATGTGCATTTGAAATATCACCACCAGGATAGAGGCATGACAAGTGGTATTAGAGGTCCGGATTCCATGGGGATTTTAAACAATTTGTAGGAAGCTGAAGTGAAACAGATATATCTTGGTAATAGACGGTATCAAGACTTTCTACAGGGCTTTGGAAATTTTGACAAGGGACACTGAAAGGTCAAGTTGAATGATAGAAAATTTTATGGTATCAATGAGATCACAAGTGAAGTTGATGGCAGAACAAGCGGAGGAACCTCAAGTTATGATGGAGGAATTTAGCAGGTTGCTCAGACTATTTTTATGTATCGAATGTTGGACAAGATAGAGGAACTCCCTTCTGAACTAGCTTTGTTAAGGACTAAGATTGCTGAACATTGGGATATGAAAACAAGTGTGAAGGACGAGCACACAATGTTGAAGGAAGATTTCAAAGAACTCAAACTCCATTATGAGTATATAGAATGGTTGTATACACAAACGAAGAAAGAAGTCAAAGATATTTGAGCTGTGAGAGGTCAAGGCTTGGCAAATATCTTGAAGTTGCAAAAGAATCTTAATGATGCTCAAAATGAAACAGATGTTTTGAAGAAAGTAGTTGGGCAAGGTTCCGTTGGACGAGTTGTCCATGTGAAAGTCAAAGAACCCGAATCTTATGATGGGATGAGGAGTGCGAAAGCTCTTGGAAATTTCTTATGGGATATGGAGCAATACTTGGAGAAATTGGGTATGTATGATGATGAAGCCAAAGTGAAGTTAGTTGCTCAATTCGTGAGGAAAGATGTTAAGATGTGGTGGCAAAGAAGGATGGACCAGTTTGCCAGTGGTGATGTTGCGGAAATCACTTCGTGGGATGACATGAAGAAAGATTTGTAGACTCATTTTAGTCCACAAGATGAGTCTTAGGATGAAAGGATGAAGATAAAATATATGAAACAAGCAAAAAGTCTACAAGCATATAAATGAAAGTTCTCAAGTGTGATCTTGGAATTACCTGATATGGCAGAGAAAGATAAGGTGTTCAATTTCATTATAGGATTGAAACCTTGGGCATGTAATGAGGTGAAGAGGCAGAAGATCAAGACACTAGAAGAAGCATTTGTAGCGTTTGATCGCTTGGTAGAACATAATGATGAAGGAACAGAAAAACAAAAGAAGAATAATGATAAGCCGAAAGAAAAGTTTACGAAAGAAGAGCCTTTGAGATCGAATGACAAGTTGAAGATCAAGAAGCTTCTTAAGTGTTTTATTTTTGAAGAACCACATACGGTGAAAAATTGTCCTTCAAGACTAAAAGTGGAAGCAATAGCACAAGCCGATACGAAGAAGAAGAAAGAAGAAACTTATGTTGGAGTTACGCATTTTTTGGGAGCTGCAGTGG
The DNA here is from genome assembly GCA_000404065.3 of Pinus taeda. NCBI lineage: Eukaryota > Viridiplantae > Streptophyta > Pinopsida > Pinales > Pinaceae > Pinus > Pinus taeda. The sequence continues at coordinate 74,554 of APFE030350115.1, forward strand.
CTATGGAAGTGGTCTCACGAAGAGATCCTAAAAGGAGCAAGTTGGAATATGTGGAGATAGATATTGGTAAAGGCATTGTTCTCACATTACTGGATAGTGGTGCAACTCATAACTTCAAGAGTGAAGATACTATTAGGAATATTGGGCTGAAATTTATACAAGGTCAAGCACAATTGAAAGTAGTGAATTCTCCACCGAGTTCAATGATTAGTGTAGCTAAGAAAGTTGATGTGAACATATGTGAATGGACTAAGAAAGTCGATTTCACAATTGTGTGGATAGATGACTATGAAGTTGTACTAGGTATGGCATTTATGAAATAGTTTGAAGCTATGATAGTTCCAGACATGAAGAAGTTGTACATTTATGATGGGCGTGACGTGAAACCTAATAGTGTACTAACCATAGGAACTACAATAGTCGAATGTAAGTTGAAAATGATGAATGTGGAGAAGGTTAATCAAGATGAAGAATTTTCTAAGAGGTTATGTTGCACAAAGGCAAAAATTATGGAGCAGTCATAGGTGATTAGAGCGTTGTCTGATATTATCTTCGATCTACCAAGTAGACTAGAGGCAATGAATAAAGATGATGATTCTAGATCTGATGACCAAATGGAAATTCAGGAAGCATACTTGTAGAGATTAGATGTGGAATATCCCGATAGATGGATTGAACTTATATGTGAGGAAGAGGGAGAGTCTTTGGCCTCCACTTCCTCTCTTCTTAGACTAACATGGGATGAGGCTCATTATTAGCTGTTCATGGTAGTGAGGCTCCAACATTTTGCGGAAACATCTGGGCTGAGATGAACACGATTGGCACCAGGATGCAGAGATGAGTCATGATGATGTAGGGGACATGCATTCTTGTGGAGGAAATGTACGGTTGGATTAGCTACCCAACTAGTAACCAACATGAGGGGATCCAACACATGATTTCTAGCAGAGTTTGACATATCGATGGGATGAGGCAAGTCAGAGGTGGACACATTTGGATACTCATATACATGGATTTGCAGTCTTAGCGATGGTGGTTGCTGGGATGGTGTTGTCAAGGGCGAAAATAGTTTGAAGTGGGAGAGTATGTCATGCCCACGAGCTGAGCATGTGCAATGAGAAATAGAGGGGTGGAACACTTTGGTTAAAGGAGACGACCTAAGTTGTGATGACGAGCAGGTGTGTTTGGTTAATTGCGCTCCGGTGAGCTTGCGACGATGAATTGCACTGATGAGTTGTGACGAGCTACTTGGAGGGTCGAAGAACCAAAATTCGGAAGATCGGTTAAGTATGGAAAGGTGTGTGTGACGAGTTTACAAGAGGTGTCAAAAAATCGACGAGTCGGTGGGCCAACGTTCAAAGTGACGAGTTTGGTGGAGTGACGCATCTCTTGGTATTTTATTAGGTGATTTGTATGGTTAGCCTGAGTAGGCCAACCCACCTGAACTCTTGGAGGAAGTGTATATATGGAAGACGACCTTGGTGGAATAAGGCATCCAATCAAACAATCCAAGGCAAGTTCAAACACAATGGGATGAGCTAAGGGTGAAGCGAGCAAGGAGAGGCGAAAGTGCAGGTGGGCAGTGGTCGTAGCACTAAGCTGAGATAAAGGAGAAGCAATGAGTTTGGGTGAAGTTTGGGTGTGGGCGAGCCATAGGTGGGCGACCCTGCCCGCAGATGAACTATGGTTAGGCATGATTGCCCAGCGAGCTAAGGCAAGTGAGCTGCGGGTAGGCGGATTGTGGTTGTGTGAGTTGGAGGTAGGCGACACAGGTTTGGGGCTCTAACTCGCAGATGAGTTAGGTGAAAAGGAGGTGGGCATTCTTCCCACAGACGAGTTGCAAACAGCGTGGGTGCTCCTGCACGATAGGCTGCAGATAGTGACACGAGTTGGCACGGTTTCCTGAATGGGCATGGAGGTAGACCTGGGAGTGGGCGCCTTTGCCTAGACGTATTGCAGTGAATGGTTGGCATGACAGGCTAAACGAAGTGCAGAGGTTGACCTGGGGTGGGTGCCCTTGCGCAACTTTGAGCTGCGGAGGGCAACCCATAGGCGGGCGCCTCTACCTGAATGCGCTTCATGATAGAACAAGCAAGGGTTCTTCTACTAAACAGAAGGGCGACCCGGGGTGGGCGACTGTAATCTTGGAGTTGCTGCTCCCTTTGAAAGAAAGTTATATGCTATGCATATTTATATGATGATGGTGACGAATGTCATTTTCGCTATGTAAAATGATGAAGGCATAGTAGAATTGCAGAAAAATAATTATATGTTGAATGCTATACGTAGCTCGTACTACTTAATTTTAGTGAAAAGAATTTAGGTAACGTTGTTGCACCTGCCTATGTGGAGTTGAAAGACCACTGCCAGGATAGGGGAGTGACAAGGCAGGTGCCAAGTAGGTATGCCCAATGCCCAACTTGATCAACGCGTTGCTCTATACATATTTTTACTACAAGCCTATTTTCACATACAATTTTTTTCCTACTGCTGATGGAATTTCCACCTTTGTCTTCTGCAGAGGAGTTGTGCCACGGTGGGCACGAGGATGGACGGGTCTCCACCATAGGCTCCTGTACATCACTTTCCAAGTTTTTCTCTATTGCCTACAATCACCTGGAAGAGTTGAGACTTATAGGGTTTTTAAATTTCGCTTTCTTCCTTAAGGTTTTTTGCCCACATTTACTTGGCAAATTTTTACCCTCAGGCTTTAGCCCCGTCGGCGTTTCCTTCGAAAGGTTTGTCAGCCCCTTAGTCGAGGCTATAGAAACACACCGTTGGGCCCAATACTTTCTCACCGCTCTAAATTATCTTTTCAAAACACGATATGAATGTTCCCATTGCGCCCCGGAAGTAAATTTTTTTCTCAAATTTTTAAAATATATATAAAAAAATTTCTAATAATATTTTATTTGCTGTTTAGAGATTTTCTTGTCTTTTCTTTTCAATTTTTTTCTTGAAAATCTTTTATTTTCGTGTCAAATTCGTTTCCAGCGCAACTCTTTTCTGTTTGCCTGCATTTAAATTGTTTACATAGAAAATTGGGGGTCTCGACCGCCAAATTTCATTATTTATAGAAAAAAATGCATTTCTTTTTTCTTTCCCAAATTTATCAAATATGGACATAAAAAAATTCACCTTCACTTTTTTGTTTTCAGCTCAAAAATTGTTTGCAGTTTTTTTCCTTGTGAAAAAAAAAATGCACTTCAAAATATTTGCCATTCATTTAAATTGTTTTCATAAACATTTTTGACGCATTTAAATTATTTCATAAACATTTATTATTTTCCATTCATTTAAATTGTTTTAAAAATAAATTATTTTCAACATTTTTTTAGCACTTCACAAATTGCTTCAATTTTTTCATTGTCTTCTCAAAGTAAAAACAAAATAAATTATTTTCAAAAAAATTTTAGCAGTTCACAAATTGTGTAATGACCCTGGGAAAATTTATAAATAATTTTTCTGTTGTTACCATCATGGGTAAAACATTGAACAAGGATTATTTTACTTTTAAAATTATATAATTATAAATATTATTAATTTATAATTGAGCGTGGATTGAATAAATCAAATATGATAACTTCTCATGGGGAAGTTGTTTTATTTTCTTGATGATTTAAAGAAAACAGTTGCCAAGAAAACCCTAATTGCTTTCCTTTTCTCCCATAGTAAAAATGGGAGGAGAAAAGAACCGGGCGGTTAGAGGAACAAACGGGGAGAAGGAAAAAGAGGGAATCATGCTATGTCTGGTGAGGACCAGATAGCATGGGCACCGAGGTGCATTAAAATTTGCTGAAGGCAGTGGTCTAGCAAATAAGCTTGGGGGGAGACTCAGTCTTTCAGACGGGTCTCGTGGACGGGAGGAAGGACAAGCTGGAAACCAGTTTCCCGAACTCAGCAGAAGTGGGAAAACTGTGCATATAGCAGTACAAGTAAGTATACTGTTTTGTTATCAGACATATAGTTAGATTACCTCGATTGAGGGTTTGGTTACAATCTATAAGAATTTGTTCTCCGAAAAAAACTTGTTTTTGTAATAACGATGGGTCATTTAAATGAACACAGAATAAGTGGTGCCTTAGGATTAAAGTGGCTGCAGGTATCTATTAGGACACCCGCGGGACTCTTAAATCCAGTAGCAGAATAGCCTGAGGGTTTATAAAAAGGAAGGAAAGAAAAAGAGAATTAATCATTGGTATGTTCAATTATTAAATTGAAAAACAGTAGTAAAATTGAAAAGAGTTAGATATAAAGTAAGAGAGAGGACCGAAATTATGAAAGTAAGTAAACTCAGTAATTATGATGAAGCACAGTAAATCCATGCTCTGTAAATTAAAGTAAAACAGAAGAGTTCAAATTGACTCTATAGAAATCTCATTATGATTAATCATTTCCGCATGTAAATGTTGGGCAATAGCAAAATAGGCAATTACAGTGTAGTACCTGTAGAATAATATAAAATAGAACGAAGACCATCAGAGTTTCATCAGGCTTTCCCATGCCTTATCGAATCCATCATTGAATAGTTCCAAATGCGACATTTGCATACATAAATTTCCATAGTATTAGATTCTTAACTATGCAAGAAAATCAAACTTGGAGGTTATACAACCCTTTTACAGGCATAGCCGCGTGCTTACGGCCTCCGGTATCCACATATACACAATAGGGTAACAAGAAAATACAGAAACACTGACAAGACTCACCATTGCTCGGACTCATAAATAACCCAGAAAATTTCAGAGCGCTAGCATGCGCATAAGTTCATATAACCAAATTCTTTTAACACATAGAACAGAGCATTAGTGGAAATTAGACAGGTGAATCATCCGAGCAATCTCATACTTCATTTATAAAACAAAAGATAAATTATACTGAGGCCTGTCAAGCCAAGGTTGCCAAGAAATCAACAGACGTGGAAACCCATTAACCATATCGAAACAAATAATACGAGAGTGAAACAACAGCATAAATATGTTCATACAATTATCATAATCGGAGCACGCAGCTGGTTAAACCAGAAGTTCAAAGTATACAACGAAACCCTTTCTCAATATATAACAGAGAAATCACATATGACTATGTCCATATGTTAATGAAACAATACACAATAGTACATGCTAAATCACCCGGAACTGAAAGTTCCTGAACGAAATAAGAACGATATAATCAAATAAATTCATAAGGATCGATGCCTCATGGAACGGTAACCATAGATTTCCCTCTCAACAGAGGAAAAGTTACAGTGAAACCATTTCTTCAAAGCAGAGGATTCAATGAGCAACCTGACAAAGAATAAGCAAATATTCAGCCGTGGGAACCGGCACCCCATCCATCAAATTTTCTAACACAGCAGGGGTTTTAGGGGATTCATACCCAGAAAGTAGGAATCAATATACCCGGCGGGACTGCTGGCGCTCCACAACCACGGTGTAGATTCGCCCAAACCCTGCACCGTTCAAACAAGAGAAATAGTTTAGGAACAATTATGTCAATCGAACCTCAACACCGGGTCCATTCGAAGGTGATAACATAAAATTAGTGCATGAATACCTGGTTCAAGGGTATCAGAGAAAGAACGCGCGAAGGAGATACCTGGATCACTATGTTTAGGCAGCACTCGACCTCGCCTTCAACCCATGAAACGCAATCAAGAACCCTTGTGCGAAACTCCAAGCAGAGGAAACCTCTGGAAGCCAACCCACGCATCAAATGAAGTCTAAACCCTGGAGAATTCCATGTAAAGTCACCGAAATGATTTCTGATCATTCGATGGAGGAGAAGGGCTCACCTCCATTGATCAAATCTGGAATACCGAGACACCCAGTACCTTGCCTGCAACATTAATGTCAACAACTACCGCCAAAGGAAATATCGGGTTGGAGTGGAAACAAATCACGAGGAGAGGTCCAGCTATTCGACTCTCGACGAGTTGACAATTAATGGAATGGGAAATGAACCGCTGTCGTACCACCAGCGCAAGCCATATGGTACACAAAAATCTGAATGTTAAACAGTCACAAGATTATAAGGTTGGTGAAATAATGTTACAACGTAAGATTATAAGGTTGGTGGTATAAGTATTTCAACGAACAGTTGAACATTAAAATGTAATGTTTACCCATCCATGCGTAAATAATTTTTTTTTTATTTTCACAATATTCTATGTATTTATATAAGGATGGGGGTTGTGACATGTGGTATCAGAGCCCAGTTACAAAACTGAGGCCTCTGGGCAAGATAGAGGTGGCATATAGAGGTACTATCTATAATAAAAATATGTTTACCTATATAGTTACTGGTTAGTACGCTATTATCCTCTCATTGTGTCATTAAATTTTATGATCTAGAACAAGATTAGGAATTCAAGGAATTGCAACATGAGGAGGACAGATAGTACATCTCGCAGATATGCAATGGGACAAGGAGCACATGGACCCGAAAATAACCCTGAATTATGGGTACAGCTGGGGGAAGAAGCCAGAAATACAAACCAGGCGATTCTGGAAACAGTGCAGGAGCTGAAGAATGAGACGGATCAGTTACGAGAAGACAACGCACGCTTAACGATGGAATAAGAAAGAATTTTAAAAAGCTTGTCTGACAGACAGAACCAGCCAGCAATTAATCCTAGCACGGAACAACAGAGAATATCAGAAGAACAGAACCATCATATGCCCCTTGAAAGATCAGAAGAACAGGAGGAACGTTCTGATAATGTGTTTGAACAACAAACCTCATAAAGGCAAAGGGTGGAGTTGCAAGGGGAGTTTCGTAAGATTAAACCACCGCACTTTGACGGGGAACAAGAAGAAGCAGCTGAAGCGTGGTTGATCAATATGAACAAGTATTTTCAGCTGTACGAGTACGACCATAACCTTAAGGCGCATTTGGCTATTTTCCAGCTGCAGGGAAAAGCTACCCTATGGTGGGAAGAAGTTAAAATTGTAAAGGGAGTAACCGAGCAGACTATTACTTCGGAAAATTTCCAAAGGTATTTTAAGGAGAGGTATTTAACCGAGCACTTCTACAATGAAAAGGCAAGAGAATTCCATGATTTGCGGATGGGGCAGCAGACCATAGACGAATTTATCATCCGTTTTACTTCCTTGCTCCGCTATGTACCATATATAAGGGAGGAAAAGGCGAAAGTGCAACGATTTGTTAGCAGCTTGCCACCGTATATGCGAGAGAGGATTGAGTTTGACAATCCAAAGTCAATGGACAAGGAAATTCGTAAAGCCAGAATTTGTTATCAACAAAGTAAGCAAAAAGGGGAAGCTGCTGGTAGAATGTGGAATGAGAAAAAGAATTTCAAGTCAATCGGAAGCAACAAAGGAAATCGCAATGGCGAAAGCAAGGGGAATGGCAAAGGACTGAACAATAGAATTACATCAAGAACTGCATCTAAATTCAAGACAGTAAATGAATCCAGGGTCAGTGAGCAGCATGCAAGATTGGACATCGAAGGGACAACAAGGCCCCCGGTGCAGTGTTGGGGCTGTGGAGGGCCGCACTACGTCAAAAACTGCCCACAGCGTAAGGGAACTGAACAACTATCCCAAATTCATGAAGCTTCAACGGTTGGCAAGGTTGGACGTAGCGTGCCAAGAATTAATGCAGCTCTGGATGATCGATAGGCGGAATATCAACCAACCATGGTCGAATTTGAAGGTAAAATCTCAGACCTTACCATAGCTATTTTAATTGACCCAGGGGCTACAATAAGTTATGTGAGTTCAAAGATAGTGGAACGTTGTAATTTACAGCTTGTTAAATTCAAAACCCGTTGGCTAGTACAATTAGCTACCGGGGCCAAGAGGCAAGTAATGGCAAAAATCAATGACTGTTCTTTTACCATAGTTGGACAGTCGGTAATGGCTGATTTAAATGTACTCCCCCTTGGTTCATATGACGTTTTGATCAGAATGGACTGGTTGGAAAGGCACTGGTCTTTAGTGGACTACAAAACCAAGATTATATATTACAGAGATTAGCACGGGGTTACAAAGGAATTGCAGGGAATTAAGCGACCTGTGCAGGTCCGACCAATAACTGCAACCCAACTGGCAAAATGTATCCGAAAACGGTGTCAAATTTATGCTGTCCAAGTGGGTTATGCTGATTCTAGGGATAAAACAGCAACACTGGATGGTATCCCTATGATACGAGAGTTTGCAGATGTGTTTCCGAAAGAGATTCCCAGATTACCACCAAAAAGGAATATAGACTTTACCATTGAATTGGTACCAGGCGCAGCCCCAGTGTCACGAGCACCCTACAGAATGAGTGTGCCTGAATTAACGGAATTAAAAATGCAGTTGCAAGAATTACTGGATAAAAACTATATTCGGCCCAACGTGTCTCCATGGGGGGCCCCGATATTATTTGTTAAGAAAAAAGATGGAACCTTGCGGATGTGTATTGATTACTGTAAACTGAATAAGCTGACCATCAAAAACAAATATCCTTTACCTCGGATTGATGAACTGTTTGACCAAGTGAAAGGCGCAACGGTGTTCTCTAAGATTGATTTGCGATCAGGTTACCATCAGATCCGAATTAAAGAATAAGACATTGCTAAAACCGCTTTCAGAACAAGGTACGGTCATTATGAATTTGTGGTATTACCTTTCGGGCTAACGAACGCCCCTGCAACCTTTATGTGTCTAATGAACAACATATTTCATCGATATCTGGATCGATTCATACTGATATTTATCGACGATATATTAATATATTTCCGCACCAAAGAGGAGCATGAGGAACATCTCAGAATGGTGCTACAGACCCTTCGAGAACATCAGTTATACGCCAAGTTTAGTAAATGTGATTTCTTCAAGGAAGAAATCCAGTACTTGGGTCACGTAATTACAAGGGAAGGGATTGCAGTGGACCCAGAAAAGATAAAGGCTATAATGGAGTGGCCCATACCCAAGGATGTAGCAGATATCTGGTCCTTCATGGGGTTAGCCAGGTATTATAGACGATTTGTGGAAGGCTTCTCCAAAGTGGCCTTCCCCATCACTTCATTGTAGAAAAAGGGGAAAGCATTCCAATGGACCCCAAACTGCCAGAAAAGCTTTGAGCAGTAAAAACATCTTCTCACCACAGCGCCCATTTTGAGTATCGCTGATCCTGATAAGGATTATGTGGTATGCACCGATGCAAGCAAAGAAGGATTGGGAGGTGTATTAATGCAAGAAGGTAAAGTGATTGCATATGAGTCTCGGAAGTTAAAAGAGCACGAGCAAAAATACTCTGCTTACGATTTAGAATTGGCTGCCGTCATACATGCCTTAAAAATGTGGCGGCATTATCTTATGGGCAGGAAGTTTTTATTGCTAACCGACCATCACAGTCTGACCAATTATTTTAGCCAGCCCACTTTAAATGCTAGACAAGCAAGGTGGGTAGATTTCTTAAGCAGTTTTGATTTTGACATTAAACATTTACAGGGAAAGGAAAACCAAGTGGTAGATGCCTTAAGTCGAAAGGTACAAAATTTGTACAAAATTTCCATCAGTGGATGGAAAAGTCCTTTCTGGGAAATGATAGAGAAAATAGCAGAACGAGATGCTGAATATCAGCAAATAAAATAGCAATTACAGCAGTCCACCAATGAGAAAAATCAACAAGGATATGAGTTGGATGATGCAGGAATGTTGTACTACAAGAAAAGATTATATGTACCAAACCAAAACAATATTAAAAATTTGATATTGGATGAATTCCACATTAGCCATTATGCGGGTCACCCAGGTTACCAGAAAATGATTACTGCAATTTGGAAAGATTACTTTTGGCCAGGGATGAAGAAGAATGTGGCTGAGTACTTGGCACGGTGCTTAGAATGCCAACAAATAAAAGTAGAACATCAGCACCCAGCCGGATTATTACAACCATTACCTATTCTGGAATGGAAATGGGAAACCATTTCCATGGATTTTATCATTGGACTGCCCAAGACAAAGAGGAACAACGATTCCATTATGGTGGTTGTAGACAAGTTGAGTAAAACTGCACATTTTATACCTGTGCAATCCACGTATAGGGCTGCACAAATCGCTCATATCTTTATGCAGAATGTGTTCAGATTACATGGGCTTCCAAAGACGATAATTTCAGATCGTGATGTGAAATTTACATCAGCCTTTTGGAGAACGTTATTCGCTGAACTGGGAACTCAGCTGAACTTTAGCAATGCGTATCATCCTCAAACCGATGGACAGACAGAACGAGTAAACCAACTGGTAGAGGATATGCTAAGGGCTTATGTAATACAGCAACCTATGCTGTGGGAAGAATACTTACACTTAGTGGAATTTGCGTATAATAATGAGTATCATACCTCAACGTAAATGAGTCCTTTTGAGGTTCTGTACGGTTGGAAATGCTGCACACCTTCAAGCTAGGGCGGACCCGAAGATAGATTGAGTTTAGGACCGGACATGCTTAAGGAAATGGAAGATATGGTGAAAAATGTACGCGCCAATTTGAAAGCTGCTCAAGACAAACAGAAAAATTTTGCTGATCGCAAAAGAAGATTCAAGGAATAGCAGGTTGGAGACCATGTTTATATTAAGAATCAAGCCAAAAGGAGTACCTTGCAGTGGAGCGGGTGTGCCAAATTAGCACCCCGATACTGTGGACCATTCCAAGTCTTGGCAAGGATCGAACCAGTGGCGTACCAACTCGCCTTGCCAAGTCACATCCGGGTTCACAATGTTTTCCATGTTTCCATATTAAAGAAATATGTCTATGATCCTAGACATGTGATCAAATGGCAAGATATTCAAGTGGGAATTGTTGATTACAATGAACTTGGCAAAAGAATTTAGTAAAAAAAAACTAACTTAGAACGTTGTATGTGGCAGGTCGAGCCGGAAGGAGAGGTCCTGGTCGAACCACTGAGCATCCTCGACCGGAGAGAAGTGCAGCTGCGGAGACGAGCTATTACCCAAGTTAAAGTGCACTGGCGACATTATGGGCCTGAGGAGGCCACTTGGGAAGATGAAGCACTGATGAGAAGGACCTATCCAGGGCTATTTATGGCTGAGAGACATTGAGACGATGTCCAATCTTAGGGGGAGGAGATGTAATGACCCCGGAAAATTTATAAATAATTTTTCTGTTGTTACCATCATGGGTAAAACATTGAACAAGGATTATTTTTACTTTTAAAAATATATAATTATAAATAATTATTAATTTATAATTGAGCGTCAATTGAATAAATCAAATATGATAACTTCTCATGGGGAAGTTGTTTTCTTTTCTTGATGACTTAAAGAAAACAGTTTCCAAGAAAACGCTAACTGCTTTCCTTTTCTCCCATAGTAAAAATGGGAGGAGAAAATAACCGGGGGGTTAGAGGAATAGACAGGGAGAAGGAAAAAGAGGGAATCATGCTAAGTCTGGTGAGGACCAGATAGCATGGGCACCGAGGTGCATTAAAATTTGTTGAAGGCAGTCGTCTGGCAAATAAGCTTGGGGGGAAACTCAGTCTTTCAGACGGGTCTCGTGGACGGGAGGAAAGACAAGATGGAAACCAGTTTCCCAACTCAGGAGAAGTGGGAAAAATGTGCGTATAGCAGTACAGGTATGTATACTATTTTCTTATCAGACATATAGTTAGATTACCTCGGTTGAGGGTTTGGTTACAATCTGTAAGAATTTGTTCTCCGAAAAAACCTTGTTTTTGTAATAACGATGGGTCATTTAAATGAACACAGAATAGGTGGTGCCTTAGGATTAAAGTGGCTGCAAGTATCTATTAGGACACCCGTGGCCTCTTAAATCCAGTAGCAGAACAACCTGAGGGTTTATAAAAAGGAAGGAAAGAAAAAAAGAATTAATCATTGGTCTGTTCAATTATTAAATTGAAAAACAGTAGTAAAATTGAAAAGAGTTAGATATAAAGTAAGAGCGAGAACTGAAATTATGAAAGTAAATAAACTCAGTAATTATGATGAAGCATAGTAAATCCCTGCTCTGTAAATTAAAGTAAAACAGAAGAGTTAAGATTGACTGTATAGAAATCTCATTATGATTAATCATTTCCGCATGTAAATGTCGGGCAATAGCAAAATAGGCAATTACAGTGTAGTACCTGTAGAATAATATAAAATAGAACGAAGACCGTCAGAGTTTCATCAGGCTTTCCCATGCCTTATCGAATCCATCATTGAATAGTTCCAAACGCGACATTCACATACATAAATTTCTATAGTATTAGATTCTTAACTATGCAAGAAAATCAAACTTGGAGGTTATACAACCATTTTACAGGCATAGCCGCGTTCTTACGGCCTTCGGTATCTACATATACACAATAGGGTAACAAGAAAATACAGAAACGCCGACAAGACTCACCATTGCTCGGACTCATAAATAACCCAGAAAATTTCAGAGCGCTAGCATGCGCATAAGTTCATATAACCAAATTCTTTTAACACATAGAACAGAGCATTATTGGAAATTAGACAGGTGAATCATCTGAGCAATCTCATACTTCATTTATAAAACAAAAGATAAATTATACTGAGGCCTGTCAAGCCAAGGTCGCCAAGAAATCAACAGACGCGGAAACCCATTAATCATATCGAAACAAAGAATACGAGAGTGAAACAAAAACATAAATATGTTCATACAGTCATCATAATCGGAGCGGTTCAAAGTATACAACGAAACCCTTTCTCAATATATAACAGAGAAATCACATATGACTATGTCTGTATGTTAATGAAACAGTACACAATAGTACATGCTAAATCACCCGGAACTGAAAGTTCCTGAACAAAATAAGAACGAAATAATCAAATAAATTCATAAGGATCGATGCCTCATGGAACGGTAACCATAGATTTCCCTCTCAACAGAGGAAACGTTACACTGAAACCATTTCTTCAAAGCAGAGGATTCAATGAGCAACCTGACAAAGAATAAGCAAATATTCAGCTATGGAAACCGACACCCCATCCATCAACTTTTCTAACATAGCAAGGGTTTTAGGGGATTCATACCCGGAAAGTAGCAATCAATATACCCGGCGGGACTGCTGGCGCTCCACAACCACAGTGTAGATTCGCCCAAACCCTACACCGTTCAAACAAGAGAAATAGTTTAGGAACAATTATGTCAACCGAACCTCAACACCGGGTCCATTCGAAGGTGATAACATAAAATTAGTGCATGAATACCTGGTTCAAGGGTATCAGAGAAAGAACGCGCGAAGGAGATACCTGGATCACTGTGTTTAGGCGGCACTCGACCTCGCCTTCAACCCATGAAACACAATCAAGAACCCTGGTGCGAAACTGCAAGCAGAGGAAACCTCTGGAAGCCAACCCACGCATCAAATGAAGTCTAAACCCTGGAGAATTCCATGTAAAGTCACCGGAATGATTGTTGATCGTTCGATGGAGGAGAAGGGCTCACCTCTGTTGATCAAATCTGGAATCCCGAGACACCCAGTACCTCGCGTGCAACATTAATGTCAACAGCTACCGCCAAAGGAAATATCGGGTTGGAGTGGAAACAAATCACGAGGAGAGGTCCAGCTGTTCGACTCTCGGCGAGTTGACAATTAATGGAATGGGAAATGAACTGCTATCGTACCACGAGCGCAAGCCATATGGTACACAAAAATCCGAATGTTAAACAGTCACAAGATTATAAGGTTGGTGAAATAATGTTACAACGTAAAATTATAAGGTTGGTGGTATAAGTATTTCAACGAACAGTTGAACATTAAAATGTAATGTTTACCCATCCATGCGTAAATAATTTTTTTTTATTTTTACAATATTTCTATGTATTTATATAAGGATGGGGGTTGTGACAAATTGCTTCATTTTTTTTCATTGTCTTCTCAAAGTAAAAACAAAATAAATTATTTTCAAACATTTTTACCAGTTCACAAATTGCTTTTTTTTTTTTTTCATTGTTCTCTCAAAGTAAAAACGTCGATCCAATTTCTCAAAAGCAATTTCAGAAAAACGGTCTACAATTTAAAAATTCTTTACAAATTATTCCGAGTTCAGATATGGATTTTTTTTTTCATATTTCTTTTTAGAAAACAAAAACGCTTTTTTTTTTCAAATTTTAAAAAATAACCGTTTTCCTTGTTCTCTATAACTAAACTTGTCTATCCAATTCACAAAAAAATGGGTTTAAAACAAACAAACAATAACGATTTTTTTAGTAGTTCACAAATTGTCGTTAAAATTTTTGTCATTGTCATCGCGGAGTAAAATTTTCCTCTCCAATTTCTTAAAATTGATTTAAAAAAAACTCTCTGCAATTTAGTTCAGAAATTGTTTTGAGTTGACAAATCGACTTTCATTTTTTTTTCTCAAAAGGGAGTAACTTCGAAAAAAAAATTGCTTTCTATCTTACACAAATTTACTTCCCACCATAGTTACCAAGTTCGTCCATATCGGCGAAAAAAATATGATAATTCTCCAGTTCGGTTAGGTACCGCGATTAATTCGGTGAATTCCAATTCGATACGACGTAACATTTTTGTCAAAGTCCCTTGCGCCAGCTCACTGTCTCCTGCTTAGTCCCTTTAACTTGAAGGTGTTTCGCAATCGTACATGAATACGTAATGTGTTTGGTTACACTTAACAATGGCCTATACGGTAAATAGATCTGGTCTATGCTTCATTACACCATACGCAAGGTATACAAGGTATACGGTAAATAGATCTCAAAGTTTGATATATACACACCCATATGGTTGATTAAATAAATATGAATTTTTTAAATGAAGGGATTTTTAAACATTGTTTAAATATATTTTATAAATTCAAAAGATAGTGTTGTACGTATGTAAATTTAAAAATATTGACTTACTCTTTTTTACTTATTTTGTTAAAAAAATAAAATTACATTTATTTCATTAAATTAAAAACTTATTTTTCAATAGTTGAATTAGTGGAAATAGGTCATTGAACTTACTTTTTAATTGTTGAATAGGAATCAGCAAGGTAAAATTTTTAATTCCAGCTTTGCTTTGTTGATCCATCCGAAAAATACAAGTTCCGATTTGCGCAACATTGGTGAAAATAATACAGGGAAAGGGCAAAACAAGTTTGGAACTAGGCAACCTTAGTGGAAAATTGAAATAATGTAGAGAAAGGCAAATCTAATACTAAGATCAATTAACTTTTGTAAATTTTCTTATAAGAATATATATTATATATATATATATATATATTTCCTATAAAAATCGTCTTTTATTTTTTTTATTTTTTTCCAATAAAGAAACATCAACTTGCTTAATTCATTATGTGATTATAGAAGCTTTAATACATAGAAATACCAACTCTTTTTTATCTTAACAAATTGATAATTTTTATTGGAAAAAAATAAAAAAATATATAATTTTTATAGAAAAAAATAGTAATTTCTATATTAGAAAATTTTATAAAATAACAAATTGCAATTAAGAAAAAGATAATTCTTACTTACAAGAAGTTATAAAATAGAAAATAGGTTGCAAATCAATAACTCTTATATAAAACATAAAAAACAGTAATTTCTGTTTTGGAGAAATATCTAATTATAAAATTTTTATGTTTTGTGAAAAATTTGGAAATATAATGATTGCTTATTTAAATTTATAAAAAAAATATATATATTTAAGTATTTATAAGATATATAGTGTGGAATTTTTTCCATATTGAATTTTATAGTCTTATTTTTTCGTATCTTATCAAATTCGAACCTGAATTCAAATTCAAATTTGGTAACTATGCTTCCCACCACAAAAAAAACAACTAAGCTCCTCCAAGTAAAGACGGCAAAAATAAAAAATAAAAAATAAAAACAACTATAAAAGTAAACGCCTCCCGAAAAAGACCAGCCTATAGTTGCTAGCTAGAAGAACGAAATCCTCAATATGCACAAAATCCAAACTCTCTTCCAACCAGTCGCTTCAGACAAATTAAATCCACACACAATTCACTAACAAACCCCAAGAAAATGAACAACACCTCAACCACTTCCTCAAACCGTGAGGGCACACCACACAAGAAACTCACAACATCAGCCATCCACAACCCCACTTTAATGACCTTGCCAACAGCTTCATCCTTTTGGGTTCCCCTACCCCTCAGCACACCAGGAAAAACCCCATAGCCCCATCTTCCAAATGCATGCCAACGCATCGAAAAGTCCGGCACACAATGAACAACTCAATCGAAACACTTGCTTCCAAATGCATGCCAACGCATCGAAAAGTCCGGAACACAATGAACAACTCAATCGAAACACTTGCTTCCAGTGGCCGCTCTGGGGGAGAAATTAAGTTTTGCCCTTTTTAATCGTTTTCCCAATCTGGCATTCTGTAAACAAATGTCCTTTCAATTGCCTTTCCAAACTTTGCAGCACTTCTGAACACGATTTATACATTCTTGCTCGAAAACGTTCCTTAAAGAAGGTCTATTCACCTGCAATTTTTTTCCAATTTTTTTATTTCCGGAAACTGCTAATTTTTTTATTTCCTCTAGAAACTGCTCCATCTCTACAGTTGAGAAAAAACATGTTTTGTTTTGTTTCTTTTTCTACAATTTCATTATATTTATTTTAAATCTATATATAAATGTTTTAATTTTAAGTTGAATTAGTCGGTTGATGATAGATTTTATTAGCAAAGCTACCCAGGATCAAATTTCATGGAGTAGTTTGTGTCATGTGCTAAGGGAGGAGACAAACTAAAAAATTTAATAAGCTTAGCACTAATATGATCTAGCTCAGATGAGATCCCATGACTTTGATAATTTAGATACCCCTGAATCACAACTCTTCAAACCATAATCAAACATGCAGAATCCCAAACAACTTAACAAACAAAATATTTTTATATTATATTTTATTTTAAAATTTATTCATATATCTATATTTCAATATAAATGTTATTCATCATCAACGGGGTGGTGACATTAACGGTCATAATTATTTTTATATTATATTTTTATTTATAAATTATATTGATATATCTATATTTGAATATAAATGTATTCATCATCAACACGATGGTGATATTAACGGTCATATTCGTGCCTCCTACCTTCTCGGTCACCTCTCGTTTTTCCAAATCCAATTTCAAATAATTTTTGGGCCGTCGGTTCGGGCTCCCTTCTCCTCAGCCGTTGATCGTTGACTAAGAAGAAACGTATACCTCAAATATTTCCCCGCTAATACACCTGCACCGTCCATTAAATTCTGAAAATAAAAATCTAACCACCCTTCCCCACCTAAGGTTGATAATGAAAGCCGGTCGGCCAACTATATGGATCTCTCTCTTACATAATTTTATAATTTTAAAAAACAATTTTACATGTTGACAAAACTGACCTGACCATCTTCGATCGTCATCCTTCTTCACGATATATTAGTTTATAAAGAAGGCACCTTAGATCCTTCCCTGATGTGGCTGCTAACGCATTTTCTCACTTGTAACAGTTGTGCTACATAAATGTGTGTGGAAATTGGCATGAAGTCCCCTTCACACAGCCATTTCGTATGGGAACCAATCATTCGTTACCTCGGCGATTTTCCGCGTCCAGAAAGAAGGCAAATAAGGAAAATTTTCTGCGCCGTGGTTAACGTGGCTCTTTGCTTCTTCCCCATACACTCTACTTTATATCTGTCTTCGAACGTGGCATCTCAACACTTGTCTACACGTCAGGCTGTGCATATCTTTCTGTTGTTTTTGTTCACGGATTTACTTGACTCACATCCACCGCATCATTGTTGAAAACACTGACTCCATTCCGTGGTTAAATTAAATTGCGGAAGAAATGGAACATCATGGGGACCAATGCATGACCAATTGCCCATATTTGCTTTTGTTGTTCTGTGGCAGTTATTGTTATTGCGTGTAAGTTATCTCAACAATCTTGATGGGTGGAGTTTATCACGGTTTTTGTTCATCTATAAATATGAGTGCAGAGATTGTCCATTATGAAACCTCCCATGTACTGAAAGTCAGGAGAGGAGAAGCTCCGGTCGTCCGCCTGCACGGGAAATTTGTTGATAGAAGACAGAAGGGTGGGTTAGGTTTTGTTTTGGATTATCAATGGAGAGGCTATTGCAGAAATCGAAACCCTATATAGCGATGATATCATTGCAGTTCGGATATGCGGGCATGGATATTCTCACTAAAGTCTCTCTTAACAGAGGGATGAACCACTTTGTGCTTGTAGTGTACAGGCACGCAGCCGCTACTGTTGTCCTTGCCCCTTTTGCCTTCTTCATTGAGAGGTAAAAGCCCCTCTCTTCTATTCATACATGTACTTACTTAAACTTTTCGTACCAACCTACGGAATCAGCTCATGTGTTAACTATCTAATAATGCATTGCAGAAAGGTGCGACCGAAGCTCACCTTTTCCATATTTTGTCAAAGTTTTGTACTTGGTCTGTTAGGGTATGTATTAATTCATAATTGCATTTTCCCACTTCTCTTCACATCGTCCCTTCGTTCGGCTTCTGATTGTATGTATGCAAGTTGGACGCGAGAAATTTATTTGAAATAGGGAGTACTCTGAATGCATGTCTGCAGGCCTGTAATCGACCAGAATTTGTACTACCTGGGTTTGAAATTAACATCTCCAACATATGCCTCTGCATTGAGTAATGTCCTCCCGGCCATGACTTTCGTGATGGCTCTCATATTCAGGTAATCAAATCACATTGTTCCCTCCAAATACCATATTGCAAGGATTACTCATATATTACATTAGAAATCTTGATAGTAAATCGGTATTTGTGTAGGATGGAGCGCTTGAACATAAAAAAGAGACGCAGTCAAGCGAAGATAGTGGGAACGATAGTGTGCGTAGTTGGAGCAATACTGATGACGTTATACAAAGGTCCTATTGTTCGCATGTTTTGGTCTCCACGTCATCAATCTGCTAAAGATACCCAGACTGCAACAGCTTCCACCAATAGCAAAGAATGGATCACAGGTTCCTTTCTGATAGTTGCTGCCACTCTTGCTTGGTCAGCTTTGTTTATCCTGCAGGTGATCATTTCAACATGATATGTTTGTCTATCCAAATATATATATGATCGATCATTTTGAAACCAACGATTTTGAATATGCAGGCTGCAGTAGTGAAGAGATATTCTGCTCAACTATCCCTTGCCACTTTAATATGTTTTATGGGAACATTACAGGCAACAGTTGTAACCATAGTTTTCGTACGTGATCCTTCCCAGTGGACAATAGGATGGGACATCAAGCTTCTCACTGCAGTCTACTCTGTATGTTTGCCTGTTTTCTTTCGTCGAGAAAAATAGTTAGCTGAAATGTTTTGCTTCAGATTGGAGTTCAACAATTGAAGATTGGGATAAGAAGGTAACTTATAATCACAGAGTACAGCCATTAATATTGTTGCGTGCAGGGAGTGGTGGGGTCAGCAATTGCATATTACGTGCAAGGGTTATGCATGAGCGTGAAAGGACCTGTATTTGCCACGGCATTCAGTCCGTTGAGTATGATAATCGTTGCCATTATGGGATCTATCATTCTATCTGAGAACATCTATTTGGGCAGGTTCGCATCTGAATTCTTGTGAACTGAAATTGAAATCGGGATTAGTCGTTTTTGTATACAGGATGTTTCAAGACGCTAATTAACTGCACTTGTCCACTGAATACAGCGTGTTGGGAGGATCTCTGATTGCCGTAGGGCTATACGCGGTTCTGTGGGGAAAGGTTAAGGAGAGCAACATCTCAACCGACAAAAGCTTATTGCGACTACTTCCCAATTCTCAAGTAATGGTCCCTCAAAATCAAATTAAGGTGGATGGCATAGAAACTGCCTTTAACCAGGTCACGAGTAAGGGACCTCAAGCTTCTTAATGCTCAAGCTTCTTAATGCAATGCTGGAGATACAACCATTTCCATCCTTGGAAATAACAAACAAAAAATGTCAGCATCGTGGGCAGCTTTTCCAACAACACTTCCAATTAGTTGTTTGAAATAAGCAATCGGGGAGACTTTGAGATCTCCTGGTCCTCGAAAGCATCCATCAAATTCCAAAAAAATTATCTTCAAAGGTCAATACGTTTGACATTTATTTATTGCAGGGGCCCGAATTTATAAAGCTTTTTGACTTAAGGTTATATCACAGTTTACGTCGTTGTCTGAGATGAGAAAAGAAGTCGGCAAGGCTATGATGTTTTTGATGTTCATTGAAATTTCACTTTCACCTCAACCAAGAGAATGCATTTTTTTGAAATTAATTTACTGAAATATAAAATATTTTTATAAAAATATTATTAGAATTTCAAATTGAAGATTCTTCTAAAGAAATCCAATCAAATATGAAATTAAAAAAATTATAAAAATATCTTAAAATTACTAATAATATTATTATAAGATTATTTTAAAATTAATAGCATTCTTATTATTAATTATAATAACATTATTTTAAATTAATATCAAGAATTAATATATTGGAATACGACTTGGAATATCAAATCCATAAATAAAAATGTTGAGGTTGGATGAAGTTAGAATATTGTTAATCTGATGCATTATCAAACATATGTAATTACATATGCCAGCTATTTGAGTTCACCTTTACAAAACTGAAAAGAACCACCTGTCCTTCGAATCTATATACTGACCTCGTCCATCATCTATCGAAAATTTTGGCAAAATTTGTATGCCAGGGGGCAACACGATTACTTTCAAGACACCCAGTAGCGTTATGAACTTCGCAGTGCAGCATTCTATTGGAAAATTGGTTCTGTTCGTCGTTGATGCAGCAGCCTGACGAAGAAGCCTGTGAAGATCCTTGTGGTTGAAATAAGAGCTTGTGAATTGGTGATGTTCTGTCGTTGATGCGGTAGCGTGTGAAATCCTTGCCTCGGAGAATACATGGTGAGTCTCTGTGACTAACGTGTTTGAACGTTCTGACCTCAGGTCTGGAGCTCAGGTTTGGCCGGATATAAGTGGTACATAAGAATTTAAAATTATAAATAAAAAATGGGTTGAAATGAATTTAGGGATTGTTATTTTAGATAAATTTCGATATTTTATTTATTAAAATTAGTTTATTGTTTTTTATTATCTAATAATTAAATTAAATCATCATAATTATAGATATATCAGGTTATATCTATCTTAAATCTAAATCTATCAAGTTCAAAGAGGTTTTAAATCTCTCTTTTATAATGTAAAATTTAAAATAGTTGTTACACCCATTTTAATTTCTTGGTGATTAATAAATTTAGGGTTAAGATGGATCATTATTATCTTCATTATCAGTGCTCCATTAAAATTTCAGAATTAAATTATTTTTTAGTTGCATAATAATAAGCATTTTAATTATATTTCTCTTAAATTTTCAAATAGTTTAAATAATTGATATGATTAAAATGGAAATATTTTACTAACATGAGAATTGAAATATTTTCTTTATAATTAACATATTTATATTTCTAATTCTCTCTTTCTCTCCATAAAATTAAATATGTAGTTATATGCGAATATTATTTTGGTTATTAATATATTTTAAAAAAAACACATATCAATTATATGTTAAGAAAATAAAGAATTACACCTTTCTTTCCAAATCGATTGTAATATCAACGATCAAATAATAGTTTTAATTTAAATCAATGAAACGTATACTTATTTTGTTATTTATGATTACTGACATTGTTTTTATTTAAGGATTATTTTATTTTTATTTTTAAAGTAACCATGTCTTGACAACTAAAAAAGTTACTTATATTTTTTACATTGTATATACTATAATGGACATCTATTACAAAAATTTGTAAAAAAAATATAATAAAAACAATTAACTATTACAAAAATTACATATATTTTTTACATTGTGTTGTATAATGGACATCTCCTAGGTAAAGGAAAATGAATTGCAAAATAATTATAATATTTTTAAATTTTAATTAATAATATAGTCTTTGAATCTGGCAGTGGTGACTTGTTGGATCTTCCAAGTTCAAATGCAAGGGCGCCCAAAACTATTTCCTCCTCATACAATGATCAGTAGTTTCAGTGGGATGGCGCTTGTGGTTCTCGAACTGGTCTGAAGGGCTCTTGTGATTTCTATAGGTTTTCTTTTAGCTTGGTTAAATGTGCGTGTTGTCCTTGTGGTCTTAGTCTGGTTGTCTATGTTGGCTGTGTTAATTGTATATAGTTTTTTATGTTGATATTCTGGCTAGGCCCTCTGTTGTTAGTAAGATGGTTAGGGGATTTATGTATAGTTAAAGTAGGTCGGAAGTAGTGTTTGGGACTGTATTGTAATGGGTCTAAACGAATCCGGGGTCGAACTTGCTGTAAATTGCGCTTTGGGAATATTTATTTTTTGGCCATGCATGTGACTCTTTAGATTTTGGTAGCCAGTCGCAGTGTGTTGCGGAGAATTAGATTTAGTGAGGATTCTAAAACATCTATTAAGATATAGCCTTAATTTGGGCTTTGGAATAATTTGGGCTTTGGAAATAGTTATTTTTTGGCCATGCATGTGACCCTTTAGTTTTTGGTAGCCAGTCACAGTATGTTGCAGAGATTTAGACTTCTTAGTGAGGATTCTAAAAAATCTATTAAGATATAGCCAGTCTCAGTCGCAGTAGCAATATGTTGCAGAAATTGATTTAGACTTCTTAGTGTGGATTCTAAAAAATCTATTAAGATATAGCTTTAATTTACAACCAAAAGAAAAATAGTATTGAAATATAAATTTACAATATATATATAGTTATAAGTTTAAAAAAAAAAAAATCATTGATATAAATATAAAATCACATTATTATTTAATTAAAAATATATTTATAATTTTTATCTGAAAAAAAAGTTTATATATTCATATTAAAATAAAATATGTATATTCCGCTCCAATCATCAAGATTGTTCAAGCATCTAAAAGAAAAGTAAGAAGTCAGTACCAGCATAAATCACTACGTGACTGAGCACAATTAAAGCATACATTCAATGAAAAGAACCTCTAGAAAACCCAAGGCTGAAATAAAATGTCATATTATCAAAAGGTTTTAAAAAAAGTGGCCATTAACCATTTTACTAAATGACGGTTTCTATGGACTTTACTTTCTCCACGTACAAAAACTAGTTTCTATGGACTTTACTTTCTCCACATATAAAAATTAGTAGAGACTCTTTAAATTAAAAGGTAAAAATAAAGTAGGAGCTTCATTTAATAACCTTTAACATATCACATGTTTTTATAGTATATTAGACAAATATCTTTAATTTGATTACATATTGGAAAATAACTCTAAAAATAAAATTATTTAACCCTCTAGCAATACAAATTCAATGCAACTTACCAATTAAAAAAAACACCACTTTTATTATACATTTTAAGTATCCATTTTTTCATTAATTTTTTTTTATACCCTTTTATATTTTTTCATTAATTTTCAGCTACACTTTTTATGATTTCCAATATAAAAATCGTTTACCCCAAGTATATGCTCAATATATTATGTCATTTTTTCCTCAATATATACCCCGCAATATGAATGCAGCTCTTATGGTATTGCTCCCCAAGAGAAACCCCCATGAGACAACATATTTTGATAGAGAATCTTCTTTTCCATTCAATTCACAATGTACATGACTAAGAGGCACTCACTCGAAAGATTGCATGGGATGCTTGATATCTCTGACAATGGAATGCAGCTTGACATTGCTCACTCGTGCTCTATGAGAGGCCTGATCGATAATCATTTTTGAGTCTCCCATAATCTATAATTTATTTACTTCCGTTTGGCTATTTCCATTAGAAACTAGAGAATACTGAATTATACACTATCTTTTGATCCTATGCCAAGAGCATATCTGCAAAACATATAATGAGTCTGATTGAAGAAAAGAACAACGCCAACTTTGTACATTAGTGGATGACCATGGTCGGCCGCATTAAAATAACTTGAGGGAATTTCATAATCTATAGATGGCATGATCGACATCCTTGGACTTTTCACCTTCAAACTACATTTCAATTAATTTGAGAGAGAGAGAGAGAGAGAGAGAGAGAATTGATCCTGCCATGATCTTTGGAGGGAGCTCAATATTCAAAAAAATTCTTCGGTTACAAGCCCCCTGCGAACCACTACCTAGGAAACAAGGAAATCCGACATATTTTTTTACAATTCTATCTGAGAGCCATGAACTTAAACAATCATCTCAATTCTAAACAACCCAAATTTCCTTGGGGTTGAGCTCCTGCTAGATAAACTTAACCAGGTGAGATGCATAAGAGCACAAATTAAAAAGATGACAAGGAAGATTCCACCTGTGATTTGCATAAGAGCACGTGCTAGGACCAATCTAGCCATATTTAAGGCTAACCTTCTTCGTAATCCTCATCATTACTTCTTGTGTTAAAAAATATTTCTTAAAATGAAGCTTTATAACCTTCCTTAGTAGTGAACTGTCTAGAACTAGAGTTCTTCAACCAACACAGAGAATTAGGGTCATCTTTTGAAAGGTGAATGAAGTCATTAAGAAGCTAATATATTGATCCCACTTAGTTGCATCTTCTCCAACTAAACTGAAGGAATCCATCAACTTCCACCTATGTTTTCTTTTAATTTGGGGACTGTGAGCTTTATCATCGCTGAGAGAGAATATGTTTTCATGTCAGAGAGCTTGAAGGAAAGAGAAAAATATCTCGAACACCCAACCAAGTGTCCTCACCAATTTGAACATGACAAACATCTCCCACCCTCCATATTGTCTACTCCTCAACTAAAAGAAAGGCTCCCACCAAATCCTTCCAAAAAGTAGACCCTTTTGTCAATTTTCAAGTGATGTGTAACAATTTAGCCAGACATGAACTATGGAAATAATTTTCCTACAGAACCCTAGTCGAGAGTGAATTACCCATAGATACTCTGAGAAATATTCTACCTACTAAATATTGTCAAAAGAGAAAAATGTTTTTTAAACCTCATTCTCCTAACTCCTTAGGAGAACAAAATTTATCTTCAATTTTGTCAATGCAATGCCATCAAAATTCCTAACCCATCACCACAAAAAATGGAAACAAAGTTTGTCAATCTTGGAGAGTATACACTTGAGTACTAGATTGATGGAGGTCCAATATATCAATGGACTTTCCAAAATTGAATTCAACAAAACTAATCCTCCACCATGAGAAATCAATCTGAAAGCCCATAACAACACTCTACCTTCCAACTTCTTGGCCAACCATAACAAATTTCCGTTCTTGAATTTGTTTGTCTATAGGAAAAATCCTAAGAATTCAAGACCATCATCCAAATTATCTAATGGAAAAGGGAATAAGGTCTTTGTCTCTGTGTTAATTTCTACATAAATACCATTATTGTTTAAGCATGATTTGATAATGTTGATCTCCATGGTTGTGGCTTTACAAAAAATATCAATAGACTCTTTGGAGAGAATAGGTTTTGTTTGGCCCCTAGGACACGTAAACACCATCAACAAATAAAATGCATGAAACATTAAAATAATCTAAAATTTTAATCCCATTGATCATGCCAGGAGAAAAAGCATCAACAATCATGATATCTTTGTAAACCTGTTCATGGAGTACTTTGAATCCAAAGCCTTATCCTTAGCTATTTTTAAACCTAAACTTTGGAAAAGATTTGTTGATGATACCTGCTCCATTTGGCAGCATGGGCCTCACAAGTTAGATAGTTTTTTGGTGCATCTTAATAATCAGTCTAACTCCATAAAGTTCACCATTGAATGAGAAGTGGATGGTTGCCTTCCGTTTGTTGATGTCCTTATTTCTAGAAAGGCTGACGGTTCTTTCTGTCATCAGGTGTATCAAAAAAAGACTCATACTGAGCAATATCATCATGCAAGTTCCCACCATTTTCCTACTCAGAAAATAGGTGTTCCCACCATGTTAGCCACCCGTTCTTTAAGGATTTTAGATAAAGACCACCTTTCTAAGGAAAAGTCCCATCTCCTTGGTTTTTTTGTCTAGAATGGTTATAGTAGGCATCAGGCTGTTAAAGCTTTCCTCAAAGCTAGAAAGGGTCTTAATGTTAAAACTGACACATTTGATCGACATTCAAGAGTTCACCTCCCCTTCATCCAAGGTACGAGAGAAAAGATTGCAAGAATCCTGAAGAAACATAATGTTCCCTCAACCTTTAGACCCTTCAACACCATTAGAAGCTCCCTAAAGTCGATTAAAGACCAGGTGAACCCTATAGATTTGAAAGGTCTTTATGTCATCCAATGTTCGTGTGGGACCTCATACATCGGAGAAATGGGTCGATCTATTAACCAAAGGATTAAGGCACATGCTGCTGATATAAACATGGGAGGCCCAAATCCTCGGCTTTAGTAGAACATGTAGTGAAGACCAAGCATCACATATCCATTGAGGGGGCTAAGGTTGTAGCAAAAATTTCTCATTTTCATCATAGCAAGTTCAGGGAAGACATTGAAATTGAGCAGTCCTCTAATAACATTAATAGGAATGATAGATAGAAAATCAGTAGCTACTGGATTCTTGCCCTCTCCTCTTAACCTTTCTCCTCTTTTTATGAGTTTTTTCCCTTTCTTTATTTGCTTCAATTTTTTTTCTTTTCTTAGAGAGGATTCCCCTCTTTTTATTTATTTTTAGTTATATTATGTATCTGTGATCAATTTCATTTATTACTATTATTATCACTACTAACATTATTTTTATGATTCAATGATTTTTATTCATTATTATTATTAATTTATTTATTTTTTATTTTTTAAATAATCTTCAAAATATTATTGTTTATTTATGATTTATTTTTACTCTTATATATTTGTTGATTTAATAATTGTTATATTTTATTTATTTTATTTTAATTTTTATTTATAAAAAAAGTCATTATTATTATTTTTTTTTAACACCTTCGCTTTTTATTTTTATTTTTGTATATGCTTTATTTATTTTATATTTTATTTAGTTTAGTTTAGTTTATTAATTTAGATTTTATATATATTTTTATTTTTCTTTTACTCATTTCTTCCCATGGATAAAAATATATATAATATTAAATAAAGAATGAATAAGTTTATTATATGTTAAATAATATTTTAAATAAATTAAATTATTAATTCATTATTTAAACAACTTAAAGTGATTTCCTTCTCCTCTCTTATGAGATTTGTCTCTTCATCTTATCTTGAAGATGAACACACTAGCTGCTTTAAAAAGCTTCGACCAAAATACTTTTTATGTGATTTTTCTAAAAAATTCTCATGAATTAACAAATGATATATTAATTAAAATAAATTAATATTAATATTAAATATTTGTTATATATATTTATAGAAAAATGTTAATTATATTTAGTAATGTGTTTGTGCATGAGATTGATATAAATAAATTGATATACAAACCAACCACATTTTAACAAAAACTTAAAAGACACCTAAATATGAAACTTCCTTCTCTAATATTCAAAAACAATGAAGCACTCATTAAAATGTAAATCAAAATTTCAAATTTCAAACTTCAAATTCCTACTTATGCCGTGGGCTCCCACCCCTATTTGAAGACTCCAAGCGCTATATGGTTTTTACACCTACGTTCATGAAAAATCATTTGATTTAATTGAATATTAGAAAATTATATATATATATAAATTTAACGTGTATATTAATGGGAAATTGTTAAATGAAAATTGTTTTATTGGTCAAAATAAGTTTTGGCTATGACATAATCAAATTAGATTCATTTTAAATATGGGTGATCTATAACCTCTAGGAGTGAACACATCAAATGACTAACTAAAACTTTAATTTTTTAACTTTAATGTTTTCTGAGTCAACATTATATTACATTACTAATGGAATAACTCCTACTTGTGAATACTATTTAATATTTAAATTATATAATGATTAATGTAATGATGTAGACAAAGCATAAAGTCTATGGGAAGGTTGAAAGAGACTTTATGGGAAGGTTGAAAGATTGAGAGGAATGGGTGAAAGTAGGGATGAATATTTATGATCAATTCATACGATAATTGAAGATAGAAAATTCACAAGTACTCCTTAAGGGGGATTTTGATGGAGTACATCCTAGTTGTAAATAATATTTAATATTTCAATTATGTGATGAGTAGTGTAACCATGTAGAAAAAGCATAAAGTGTATGGGAAGGTTAAGAGATTGAGAGGAATGAGTGGAAATAAGAATGTAGATTTAGGATTAGTTCACAGGGTAGTTGAAGATGGAGAATTCACAAATAGTCCTTAAGTAGGAGTATGATGGAATAAATCCTACTTGTGAATAGTATTTAATATTTAAATTATGTGATGAGAAATGTAATCATGTAAAACAAGCATAAAGTTTAAGAGAAGGTTAAGAGGTTTATAAGAATGAGTAAAAATAGGGACGTGGATTTTGAGAGAGGCTCATGGAAGGATTTGAAGAGATAATTATGGCAGTGGCTTGAAAATAAAAATAAAATATTATGTATTTTCTATGATCTCCATCATTATATAAAGTGACCATCTTATATAATAAAAACACACACGGGAATTTTATTTAAAATATAATTTCCCCTTGGGGTTTCTTCTGTAACTTCCTTGTGTCCTTTCTTCATTAATGGCTATTAAATCCATCAATAAAATTAGAGCTAAGGTTATACATGGATGAATTCGGAGTTGAAGATCATGATTACTCTCACCTTGGAGTTGACATTGTTTCACTAAATAGATCTGTGTATGGAAGATTTGTGGATAAACCTACATTGTGTGGTGTACTTGGAGCTATAGGAGCTAAGTTGTTACGTGGAGTTATAGTGTGTTTTGTGGAGCTGTGTTGCATGGATTTATGTGAAGCATGAAAGTGTGAATGGATGTAAATGAGTGCCAGATCAATACATATAACTATAAGTTTGTTGGACGTTGGGAGCACATGGAAACTATTGTTCTGGATATTTATCAGTGTGAATGTTGACTAGATCCAGGTCACGACGTGGAGAAGGGAAACTTGAAGAGGCCAATTTTGAGATTGGAAAGAGGAAAGTCATTCGAAAGATGGTAGGTGAAAATGAAGGAGAATCTCTTGAGCCCAAGTTAGATGAGCAGTTTCAACAGGTGTTCTTAATATGCAACAGATAGATGCATAAATGTATGAAGACAAGAAGACTAGAGATGCAACGTTGTCTTCAAAAAGCAAGAAGGAGAAAAAGGGTAAGGAGAAAGTTGATAGTGATGAATCTCCTCCTTCTCCATCTTCATCTTCTAAAGCCACAAAAAAGGACAAAAAGAAAATTAATGGTAATGAACCTCCTTCACCTCCATCTTCATCTTCTTCTTCTGATGATGATTCAAGTTTAAATTCTAAATCAAAGTAGAAACATAAGAAATCTCCTTTCCTGAAGCTTTATGTTAATTTTGAATTATCGAAATGTGATGGTGAATTTCATCCTAAAAATTTAGATAATCGGATCAAACAACTTGAAGTTTATTGTAGAATTTAGAATATTGTTGATGATTCTCCAAAAATTTACTTAGCTACACATAGAATGGTAGGAACAAACTTGATTTGGTGGGAAAGTAAAACTCATTCATATTTAAATCATAAAGTTAAAATTATCTCTTCATGGTCTAAGTTTATTAAAGCTCTTAGAAAGCAGTTCTATCCTTTAGGATATATGCAACAATAATAGATTGGTAGCATCTGATGCACGGTACAAGACAGAGTGTGCAAGGGTTTACACAGAAATTCAGGAAAAAGGAATTAGCACTTGATATTCCATTAAACACATGGGAAACTTCCCTAAAGTATATTGGAAGTTTGCATTCTTATTTGAAACATACATTGCTTATGTTTAATCCAACTAACTTTGATGAAGTATGTGTGCAAGCCATTCATATTGAATTAGGTGGAAAACCCTTTTCAGTGGAAACCATTCAACTAGACAGAATGCAAACACTCCAATGAGGGCAAAGGAAAGGGTAAGTTGAAAGGAAAGAAATTGGCAACAAGAAGGAAAGAAGGAAAAATACCTACATGTACTCATTGTTAGATGGTCGGACATTATGAGTCCAAGTGTTGGAAGCTTCATCCATAACTTAAGCCAAAGAAGTTCCTTAAAGAGAAGGGTGAAATGAAAGTGAATGATACAGTCCAACAAGACTTGGGATCTTACTCCAGTGATGAACAAAAGATTACCGCAATTATTCTAGCATGTATACTTTCCGAAGCTAGTTCTAGTTCTACTTACTTTGAATCATCTCCAAAAACTAATAATTAGATTGATCAAAATAAGAGGGTTGAACTTTTTCACATAAGGATCATTTCCAGCACACTAAGATAGACACATTATTTGACAACAGGTGACAAGAAAACT
Source organism: Pinus taeda (assembly GCA_000404065.3). Classification (NCBI taxonomy): domain Eukaryota; kingdom Viridiplantae; phylum Streptophyta; class Pinopsida; order Pinales; family Pinaceae; genus Pinus; species Pinus taeda. Next base: position 104,916 of record APFE030350115.1, read on the forward strand.
GAATATATGACGAACCAGTAAGGAAATTGGAATTGGAAACTAAAAATCATCCAAAACCGTAACTTTTAGGATGGTTAAAGGAAAACAGTCAATTGCATATCACAAAATAATTCCGTTTAATGTTTGCAATTACAGCTAATTGTGTTGATGAAGTTGAGCTAGATGTGATTCCTATGGATATATGTGGAGTTGTGTTGCGTAGTCCATATCTTTATGATCGACATGCTATTTTTCATAGAAGGAAGAACAAGTATCATCTCTTTAAAGATGGAATTGAATACATTGTTAGGGCACACAAAAGTAAGACAAACTTGGATTTAATCAATGCTAGTCATTTGAAAAGGTTAATAAATTCAAGTAAAATGTATGTTCTCATGTTTGTTAAGGAACAACCTAAATATAACTATGATGCTTTTCAAGGGTGTGATTCTTAGTTTAAGGACAAATTGGTTGAAATGGTAAATTCTTATGAAGAATTGTATAAAGAACCAAAAAGTCTCCTTACAAAACAAGAAATACAACATGAGAATCAACTACTATCTGTTGTACCTCTTCTGAATATTAGAATGAATCATACATTAGTCATTAAACTAGATTTAAGAAATGGTTATCATCAAATGTGTATCGTAGAGAATGATGTTTGGAAAACTGCATGTGAGACTAGACAAGGGCTTGATGAATGGTTGATAATGTCTTTTGAATTATGTCATGCTCGAACTAATTTAATGAGAATTATTAATGATGTGTTTCATTATTTTCTTGATAAGTTTATCATAGTCAATTTGGATGATATTCTTACTTTCAATTCAAGTTGGGAAGTTAGAAGTTCTATAGGTGCAGTTCTGTATTAGAGGAAGTTTGTTATTCGTTTCCCTTTTATTGCATCGCCACTTCATGCTTTAACAAGTTTTAAAGACTCATTTCAGTGGGGAGGAAAGGAACAAAAAGATTTTGAAACTTTAAAGCAGAAAATTGTAATAGATCTACCAAACCTTCAACAACCATTTGGAATATAAATGGATGCTAGTAGGTATGAAATGAATGTAATTTTGTTTCGGAAAGGAAAACCTATTTGTTTCCATTTCGAAGCATTTTCTAAAGCAGTTTCAAATTACCCAACTGATGATAATAAATTATGTGCATTAATGGAAAGTGTTAAACAATGGAAACGTTATCTAATGGGCAAAGAAACAATGATTCAAATAAATCATCAGCCACTTCACTACCTTCAAACTCAAAGTAAGTTGCAACAGTCTCAACATTGAAGATTAATGGGTTTTTTGGAGCAGTTCCACTTAGTATTTAGGTATAAGGAAGGTACAACGAACAAAGTAGTTGATATGTTGTCAAGATTTTCTTCGAATATTTCAGTTATTCTACAAACTAGTTCTTTAGAACATGAAAGTTATATAGAACAATATGTTACACATACTATTTTCAAAGATGTTTTTGAATCACTATCTCATGATGCTCAGGTGAAAGAAGTGAATAACCATGTTCATAACAGGTTGTTTTACCATCTTGGAAAGTTGTGCATACCGCAAGGAGAAGGAATGCATGTGATCAGGGGAACACTTTCTTCTCATGTTTTAGGGCATGTTGGTACAGACAAGAAAATGGCATAAATACAAAGGTTTTTCTATTTTCCGTAGATGAATGGAACATTTCATAGGTTGAAAATGGGCCATGACCAACGTCGAAAGGGTTATCACTTTTAGGTTGGTGATCACGTATGACTTAACATCACCAGAGTAAGGATGAAAGGTGAAGTTAAAAGGAAGGTATGCACTTCCACGCATAGAGATGTCAAGTATCATCAAGTGAGACTCAAAGGCATGAATCCAGGAAAATTAAGGTGGATGGAGATTGGAAGGTTGAGAGGAATGAACTAGGATGAATCTTTAGTTGCTACAATTTCAAAGGTTTTAGTTGTTCCTGAAAAGAATTCCAAGTGGTAGAGCCCATTGTTCTGAATTTAACAGTACTTTTGGTTTCTCATTTCGTCTCCGGATGAAGGAGAAATCATCCATCAAAGTTTAGGTGTCGAAGGGGCCTTGCTAGCCATGTGGCATTTCTGCAGATTGACACATGGTATCAAGTAAAACCTCTTCTTTAGTGCATATCTCCAGTTGATGGTTAGATTTCAAAGATTTGGTTCATATTTCATTTGCAGGTGTAGATGTCTGGGGTCAAGTTTTTAAGTATATTGACATGGGTTTTGAGAAACTATATCTTAAAACCTAGACATATGGTATGGTGTAAAGTTTGGAGCAAAACATATGTTTTAACCATATGTTATAATGGCGCAAATATGGTTCTAATATATATATTAGTCTATAACCTAAGGTGTGAAAACTTTATGAATATCAAACCATGATGTTAATGAAAACCATATGGGATATTAACCAATGGTACTATTGAAGCCAAAGTTTGGTAGTGAAATATCTTATGAAATTTTATGATTATCAACTATGGAACATATACAAATATAATATCATGTTCTTATAATGATAAATCTAAAGGCAGAGTGGTATATGTCATGGATAAGAACATTGGCAATCACATGGCACAAAGGTATGAATTGTCGGTCTAGTCATCACCACACTATCGGAGCCAACGAGCCACCAATGCAGAGATGGCACGCAACAGGTACTCAGCATAGTTTGGATGGCACGAGGTTCATAGTCGAGATACAGGATCGATTATTTGATTTCCATGGGTACACATGTAATACAACTGTCAGAGATTGAAAGAGCCATGATAGCCACAAGAGCAGTGATTATGATCACCTTCAAGGGTTAGGTACCACGTCACCATAGGGGTATTAAAATTTTTGTCCAATGTTCATCCGTCAGTGATAACCATGTCAAAGGGGTATGGTTTATATTAAGCTTTTTATTAAATGCATTCAATGTATAAACTCACCGGATTGTTAAGGCTTTGTTTAAACATATGCCCATGTTATCTGTTGATTGGCGCTCCATCAAAAGGTCTGGGTAAGGTGGTTTTTTCGACAACCTAAGTTTAATAAAGTGTTAAAAGTGAGAAACGTAATTGCACCATGTAATCAAAAACCTACTAAAACTCAAACAATTTCTATCTTGAGCCTGAGAGGTTCGACATTGGAACTTGCCGGAGGCCTATTAAAACACTTAGTTAATGAACCACTGGGGAGGGATTGTTTAGTGAATTGCAAAATAGAGGGTTTTCATTGACAATTTTCATTCATGTAAAGCCTATCTTAGCCATCCTTGAGCCAAATTGGGAATGGAGACAGGCGTTAGAAAGTTGAGACATAAGACTTTATTCTTACTGTGACTAGGAGTGATTGTGTGCACAGATCAATTGGTCAAATTACATGTAAAGAAAACTTTTGGAGCATTTCCTAATAAAATTGACACCCGCTTGGAAGCGGACGTGGAGACGTAGTCCAAGATGGACAAACTTCGTTAATAATTTGTTATGTTCTCTTCTTCTCTTTCTGTTGTTATGTTATTTGCTGCTATCAAGTTTATGTTTAAGGAGCATTAATAATTAGTTTATTTCTTTCATTCACACATATGAAACCTTAGTTAATGTTGGTAATTACGCAAATAATTAATCTTGTATATTTCAAATCAATCACAGAAAAACATTTGTATATTGCACGTTCAAACCAAGATAGATCACACTAATATAATACTTATGAGATCCAATAGATCCTAAACTAAGATATTGCTTGTTCAAAAAATATGTTAAAAACCCAATGAACCAACAAACCAATCCACCGATATTTTATTGTAAGTGTTAATTCTAATTCTCTCCCTTAACACTCACATTACAAAAATCAACACAAGAATCACAAATTATAACATAGATATTTGTGTGAGAGTCTAGCATGGTCTTCATCAACACTTATACCCACTCTGAAATATCTCGGATTGCACTTTTTCTCCACCACAACTTTGAGCTTACGACTTGAACCATTTAATACACAATTGTCTCTTACCATCATTGATTTACTTGTATGATCAACAATATTGACATATTTCACTCGTTGGGGCATCCGCATGAAAAGTCATCAAGTAACTGAAGCACTCTATGGACATACCACCATTTGTCTCATATTTCGCTTCTGGTTATCCAATAGTTTTTAGAAAGGCAGTTTGGATACTAAGTCTATTCAAAATTCATTCATACAACTTTATCTATATAACACACAAGGATCTCATACTATAACTAGTAGCCATTGTTTAGGGGTTTCAGAGTACCATGAACAACAAACTGTCATAGTATGTAAACAAAATCGAACTATTCATGTGTTCAAGGGTTTCTAAATGCCCAGAACCAATAATATGAATTTTGCTACACTATTCAATAATTGGTTATGCACCACACACAATGCATTAAATTTTATGTAAAAATACTTGTACTAATGTTCTTAGAACACAAAGCGTCACATCAACTTGGCCTTATTAAGAACAACTTGTAATTAATGCTCTCAAAACACACCAGATCACATTATATTATTATGTTTAATAATTGTCATGTTATTTTTATTTATGTATCATATTTTATAAACTCACGTACAAACACAAATTTTACACCAAAAAAAAACAACAAAACTAATCTTATACAGATGACGACAAAAAACAATATTCTACATAGTAAGTCAGAATTGAAAAAATAATACTCTAGAAATTGATTCTACATAATAAGTCAGAATTGAAAAAATAATACTCTAGAAATTGTGAGTGTTGGAACAAAATGTCAAGCATACTTCCTCTCAAGAATGCAAATCTCTTCACCAATATTGCAAATGTCCAAGAAGCCCATAAATCACCGTACATATCAGCCACCAATCCATTTTGATCGAAAGAAAGAGTACCCTAAACCATGCAGTCCTATGTGACACATCGAGTTTCTAAGGACATCGAAACCAGTGTCGATGCTTCTCTACTAACCGATCATTTGGGCACTAATATATCCCAATCTCTAACTCGGAGCTAGAGGATCCTTGCCCAGATACATATCCAAAAGTCGAGACTTATATAATAGATTGTAGTGTAGGCATGTAAATGTGGCCATTAAATTTTATCCCAAAAAAAATACAGGCATGAGTGTAGTGCTTACATAAAGGCCCGTACCTGGAAAATGGATTCTCACAATCAAAGGAAAGAGACAAGATCCATAAGAGGGCCGAATCTATTGACATCGTGGCACGGGGTATATTATGGTCATGATATTACAGGTTGCACACTCACAATGCACTCAGCCTCTTCTCTGTGGAATAGATGACATGGGTCTCTATAACATGCTCCAACTGGTATGAATTCGTAGCAACATGATCTCGGCATCCTTGTCCCACGTGTTGAGTGAATGGAATAAATTGAAGCCCGGAACCATCTAGAATTAGATATTGATAAATTGAATTATACCTCCTCCTATAAGAACAATAGAAAGATTCGAGAGCTTCTCGCATGCATTCAATCAGACAAGCCCCTTGTTGCACGCAACTCATAGCAACTCTCATATGCTGCTACAACACTATTACAAACAAAAAAACAAGACGGGCTGCGGGGCAGCTAGTCCCTGCCACAGCCCAATAGTCAAACAAACGAATGGCAGCGCATTGGAAAGTACTTGTAACTTTGAAAACGCCAGCCCGCAGCAGACATTTGCAGCCGCTTCTGATACAATGTGGACATTGATCAGTGGCCGCCATTGTTAGTAGGGTGATTGTTTGAGAGTTGCATAAGAAACTCGCTAAAAATTTGAATAACCTGCCGTTTATAGCTTTCGATCGCTTTCCCTATAAATGATCTAATCGGACAAACTCTCATATGCTGCTACAACACTATTACAAACAAAAAAACAAGACGGGCTGCGGGGCAGCTAGTCCCTGCCACAGCCCAATAGTCAAACAAACGAACGGCAACGCATTGGAAAGTACTTGTAACTTTGAAAACGCCAGCCCGCAACAGACATTTGCAGCCGCTTCTGATACAATGTGGACATTGATCAGTGGCCGCCATTGTTAGTAGGGTGATTGTTTGAGAGTTGCATAAGAAACTCGCTAAAAATTTGAATAACCTGCCGTTTATAGCTTTCGATCGCTTTCCCTATAAATGATCTAATCGGACAAACATGGTCTCAAATGATCTGAGTGGATTGTGCCCACCGAAGAATTTGCAGACTGATCTTTTTCCTTTGATTTTTCATCGCAGCTCACAGTCGGATGAGTTCAGTCCTACTTAGTCGATGAGTAATTCGTTCTGATAGACCTCTCAGCGCGCTGATCTCGGAATAGATTAATATTGAAGGGAACAGGTGCAGACGAAGACTCTATAGTTTATATATATTGACACTTTTTTTTTCAGTGCAATATATATTGACACTTTGTCTCTTTGAAACCATTTGAACAGTGTGCAGGGGTGTTTAAAGTTCGAACTATCTCGTTGGAAAAGTCCATACTGTCGGCTCTGGGAATTCCAACTATCTGGTTGGAAAACTCCAGTACTGTCGGCTCTGGCAAACCATTTAATCACTGTGTAAAGAGTATGTAAAGTTCCAACTACCTGGTCAGTAAAGTCAAGGGACCTGCAATATTTAATTGGATCTAGTTGGATATAGCATATGATATGATGCTTTAATAGCATTGGATTTAGTTGGATATAGCATATGATCTGATGCTTTAATAGCATTCAGATTATTAGAGACATGCATTCAGTATTGATTGCAGATTTAGCATTGAGATTCCATTTTGGTAAAATATATGTAAACTTAAGGCTAAAGTATTAAGATCTTTAATCGTGTATATTTTAAGTTAATAAAATTAGTTTTAAAAAGTAAATACTAAGGTTCATTGGAAAAAGGGTCCTCACACAATAATCGTTTCCAACCAAGATATTCAATAATTACAAATTCAGATATTCAATAATTACAAACTCAGGTAATAACAGGATATTAAAAAAGACTTGGAACCACTAAATGATCTTCCGGAAGTGTTTGTATAGATACCACGTGCATCGCATGCAAGCCATGTGTACACGTATGTTGTCTCCTATTTCGAGGGTAAGCCCTCTCTATCGGACGTTCAGCTGCTTCCCTTGTTCATTCAGGAGCTTGCGCTCAGGATCTTTCTGCATCTTCTCTCTGCAACCATCACAACCTTTTTACTGTGTGAAGGGGGAAGGTTTTCCATACAAACTTTCCTACAGTCAAGCTTGTATCGAGGTCGTAAGCTGCGGCCGCGAACAGGTGAGGTTCAGTCGACAGAGTCAATTCAGATTGATTTACACTGGATACTGGTAATTGCTAACGATGTCTCTTTTCTTGCAGGTTCCGCCTCTACCCCATGCTTGGAGGCTCTGTTGCTGACCTGTTCTTGCTTCACTCTTCGATTTATACAAGAAAAAGATACCAGAGATCTTCGATTCTTCCCAAGAAAAAGCAAGTAAGAGCGGGGACGACTTGTTTCGTGGCGCTTTTAACAAAGAGAGCTCTGAGCACATGGCAGGCGATGTCTATGGTTCTGCTAAGGGCAAAATTTCTGATGTTGGGGACAAGATGAAAGAGAAGGGAGAGCAAGCCTTGAAAACTGCAAATGAGACGTATGATTCTGCTAAAGAGTCCATGAAGAGGGCAGGAGATTATGTGCACCGAACTACAGAGGATGCCGGGGGAAGTTTTAGGGGTACCCAGCTATAAGTAGAAACCGTCTATGACAACATTGATCAACTCTTTGATCTCCTGTGAATTCGCCGCTGAGAAAGAAATTCGCTTCCTTACTTTTCGTCATTCACCGGAGAACTCTATCGCCTCCAAACAATGGACTGGCCCTGCAGTAAACCAGCAAATTGGTGGGTAGATTTTCTCTTAATGTGATCTTTCCCATGAAATTATCTGCTCCTCTAATCCAGAAGTTTCTGCACACTGATTCAAAATAATTCATCCCTGGTAAGTGTTTCTTTTAATGGTAATTTTTTGATATCACAAAAATAGTATATATGTAATTTCTCTTAATATGTTTCAGGATGAATTTTTTTTATTCGATTGTTATTTGTGTAATTTCAGGATATTTTTGAAATTTGCAATCTAAGTAAATTGAACATCTTTGCTATTGTTATTTCAGAAACAATAACATTAGAAACCAAATTCTGCACAGAAACTTGCAATCAAAAGCAGTTACCAGTTTATTGAATAAGGTTGGAGGGTCGAATATGTCAAAGAAAAACATGAATTATAAAGCAGCCCAACGGCATGATTTTTCAGAGAGGATGTCCAGAGAAGATTTCGTTGAGGGCAAAAAGGCAGGGAAATATAAAGGGGTCAAAAGAAATTACCTTAATACAAAAATGAGAATCACATCTAGGAATTCACAGTCATATACCTTTTTTACAAGAGAAGCAGAGGGCAGTGCGGCTGGAAAATCTGATAACATGTGTTCCTCGGCCCATGATTCCATTGACAGACATGAATTGCAACCGTGAAGCAACGTTCTCTTCCCGGTTGAGCCCTTGTCAACCCTAACACCGAAGAGAGGCGCCCCAGGAGTTCCCGAGGTCTGTGGAGTGGATGGAATATCCTCGCAATCGGCCATACTATACACAAAACAAACTACAGCTACCCATTCGGCAGAGGGACGGATCAGAAAAACCAGAGGCCAGCGAGGCTCTCTTTTATGAATTCATGATAAAAACCTGGTATTTTTGTGTTTTTTCTTTTTTCCAATATTTTCCCAACAGTTACAGACCATATTTACATGTTGCAGAGGCTCGGTTACTTCTTGCAGGGTGGAGCGGGCAGGAAGCCACCACCGAGAGCTATGGTGCAGGGTGGATAGGGATCCAGAGGTATTTCAGCTCAGAGCTTCAGAAGATAGATAGCAGCGCAATAATCTATCCATCTGTGGGAGCGCAGAGCATGTAGGCAGTGAGTTATGAAGATAGAGACCTGGGATTGGGATTCTCATGCAGACACCGAATCAACATGCAGACAGACACCGAAGCAAGCATGGAACATGTGTTGGCAATTTCAGCTAACTTCAGCTACTTATAAACTAGAAGTACTACTTCTAGTTCACTGATATATCACTTTAACATTTAATGTTAGCGAATTAATGCTAATGCAATGCTAGCATTAGTTTCCATGTTCAGAAAATTCATTGAATCCATAAGTTAAATGAAGATTTATCCTAAGTTTGCCCAGTTCCTGGCCTCGATATGAGGCCAAATAAGATCGTTAAAATGCTTAGTGGTCGAAATAGCGGTGGGAATTTCGTATTGGTTAAGAAAAAGTGATTTATCGCCAAACTTTGGTTTAAGCAAAAATGAATTTATCGATACCTGTGTCAGACTAATGCAATCGGTTTTTATGTTCAGAAAATTTATTGAATCCATAAGTTAAATGAAGATTTATCCTAAGTTTGCCCAGTTCCTGGCCTCGATATGAGGCCAAATAAGATCGTTAAAATGCTTAGTGGTCGAAATAGCGGTGGGAATTTCGTATTGGTTAAGAAAAAGTGATTTATCGCCAAACTTTGGTTTAAGCAAAAATGAATTTATTGATACCTGTGTCAGACTAATGCAATCGTAAAAAACCGATTACTATAGTCCCTGCCAAGCCCGGAGGGCAGGGACTAATAACATAGATACAAACACACAAAAATATCAGACGCTTTATGATAATCTACTTATTTACGGAGGAGGATTAGCTATCATAGAACTACATCTTCTTGGCCCTCCAAAGAGGGAGTTAAGCCAAAATTGGCTTTATACTAAATTAGAAATTTGGGAACATATAGCACATAAATAACACACAAAAATATTAGTATATTACACATTCAAATCAAAATACATCACACTAATATAATGTTTATAAAAATAACAAATTCTAAACTAAGAAATTATTTATAAGAAAATATCTCAATAACCCAACCAACTAACCAATACAATCTACCATTCTAACAACCCAACCCAACCAACCAACTCAATCTACTAGTATTCTATTGTAAATGTTAATTCTAAGTCACTTGTATTGGTCTTGTGAAAGGCAGAAAATCTTTATCTTCCTTGGATATGGACGGTCACATGATTTAAATTCCCCGTGTACATTGTTTTGTCTACCGAAAATGGCCTTGCATTGGCTGTGGAAATTCATATTTTTTCTGTTTGGTTGATAATAAATGAAAAAAGCGACTTTCAATTTTTTAATTAGGTACGAGAATTGAGGACTTAGATACGTAACAAGCAGTGGAAGGGAAATTTGCATAAAAAGGCAATGTGCAAGGCCGTAGAGTTAAGAAAAATATATATGTTGGAAGCAGCGTTATCACAGTTCTGTTATTGCAGCAGTTTTTAGAGTATACTCTCTCAGGAAAAGTCGCCCTAAATTAAGTGTCATCAAAAGCAAACCATTTGGCTGTCATTTTTGATGAATCTGCCAAGCTTTTGGTTACTATTTTTCTGTTTTATTGAAGGGAATATGAGTGGGCCATTTTGCATTTCTTACCGTTATTACGGCCCTTGGACGGTTTATTTGCGGAGCTGGGCTGTTGGCAACAGTAATAGGAGACGGTTATGGATTATTTGGCGAAAATCAAACAGAAAATGATGCAGTCTTATTATCCGACATGAACCAAACTGCTGACGGAAAATTCGACGTCAAAAACGTTTAACAACATGCGAGAACATTTTCGAATGCAGGTAACATAAAATCTGCACTACATTAGTCGGTTGTCGATTATGACTGTAAAAGAAAAGTATAGTCACGTGGAATCTTTAGGTAACGCATCAATATTTATAAAGCATGAAAATTCCATTTTATGAATAACTAACTGATGGTTCATTGAGAGAAGTTGTCAAAAAAAGAAATGGCCATGAAAAAAATTATAAACTAATGGTGTCATTTAGTGGTATCATGACCATCAAAGCGAAGAAGGGCATGCATTAAAGTAAAGTTCTAATTGTAAGCAAGTAAAATATAATTTTTTAGCCTATTGGATATTTTAAATGTTGTAAATGTCATGTAAGTTCAAGGGAATTTTTGTTAAATCATTCCAATTTTTTATGTCAAAGTTGAGTAAGTTCTAATGGTAACGAAGTAAAAGATAATTTTTTAGCCTAAATATTTTTGAACGTTGTAAATGTCATATGAGTGCAAGGGTATTTATGTTAAATCATAAATACAATTTTTTTATGTCCAAGTTTAGTCAATTCAACTGAGTTTATGAGAACAAAGGTATAAGGATGTAAATTAATTAAGTTATGAAAGGTTGACATTTTATGGATATAAATAGTTTCATCAAGTAAATGAAAGTGAAAGTCATGGAAACTGTAAACAATGCACATGGAGACTATCAAACGTTTTGCATATGGATGGAAACATTAAGTTAGGGTCATGGATAAGTGATTAATGTGTAAACATCATGTTATTAGAGATCCAAAGTGAAACTGTTTAGAGTCAAAGTAAAGTGAAGAGTGAAGTTGTAGTCATGTCCATGGTGTATCAATTAAGGTTTCCAAGCCAAGGTCATAAGTTGCTTTGTTGGGGCTTGGTATCAATCTAATGAAAAAACATATTTGTAAATGTACGAAGAAAATTGTTGGTGTCTTGTTTGATGGGTATTTTTTCATATAATAAACATTTTTTTATGCGGATAAAGTAGAAGATTCAGATGAAGATTTATGGAAGAAGATGAAAGAAGAAAACTCCATGAAAAAATAAGACCATGGAGAATAATGCAAGACAAAAATGAAGATGGTGAAAGAGGTTGATGGACTCATGGGCTTGAGTAAAGAATGTGAGTTTGGGATCATGCAAAAGTTCTAATGGTCATTCACTAAAAAATGAAACATACTTATTACTTGGATGAGTGGTCTAACTATGTGTGGATTGTAAGTTTTCCCAACCATTTATCCATTATACTATAACTAATTTTTACAACTAATTACTATTTACCATAATCCTAATGGATTAACACCCCCCTTAATTTGAAGTGGTTTTTCTGACTCCAAGCATCATTGCGAACTTCTAAATTATTTCTCTTGCAAGTGCATTGGTGAAGATGTATGCAATTTTCTTCATCGTGAAACAATGTTATAGACGAAATAGTTTTGGTCTCTACATGGTACCAAATCAAATGATACTTTCATGTTGATGTGCTTGGTTTGCTCATGAAATTTGGGTTCTTGTCCAACTTGATTATGGACAAGTAAAAGAGTTGAGTTCAATTGTCTCTTTTCCAAGTCTTCAAGTATTTCCCCAAGCCACACAATTTCCTTTTTCACTTATGGAGTTGCCACACATTTTGTCTTTGTTTTCTATAATTGAGTGTTTTTCTGATCCATGAGACAACTTACCCTAGACTCATAAGATATCACAAAGTTGATTCTCCATTTTTGTGGATTCCCACAAGAATTTAAATATGCTTCATCATAAAAAATTATCGTGGACAAATACCATAGGGTTATAAACCACCATTGGTAACCACATCAAGTGACTAACTCAAACTTTAATTTTAATCTTTTATTTTTAAACTTTTAAATTTTAATGTTTACGCAAATGGAATAACTTTCATGTCTGAATAATATTTAATATCTAAACTATGTGATGAGAATATTTAAACCAAATATAAAGTTTACAGTAGAGTTGAAAGATTGAGGATAATGAGTGAAAATGGAGATGGAGATATATGAATAGTTCATAAAACTGTTAAAGATGAAGAATTCATAAGTTCTCTTTTAGGAGGAGTACGATGGAATAACTTATAATCATGAATAATATTTAAAATGTAGTGACATGGATCCCAAAGATAACCAAATATAAAGTTTACATTAAAGTTGAAAGATTGAGCATAATGAGTGAAAATGGAGATGGAGATATATGAATAGTTCATAAAATTGTTAAAGATGAAGAATTCATAAGTTCTCTTTTAGGAGGAGTAGGATGGAATAACTCATAGTTATGAATAATATCTAAAATGTAGTCACATGGATCCCAAAGATAAAGTTTATGGGAAAGTTGAGAGGGATGAGTGAAAATGGAGATAAAGATTTTAGTGGAAATTTAGTGAAAGATTTGAGAATATAGTTATTGTCTTGGTTTGAACAATTTTTCAAATATAATGTATTTGTTATGTGGTATTCTTATTGCAGATTCTTCAAATATTTGGGAATCAGTGGGGCCATGTCCATCTGGAGAATCTGCAATTAATTTAAGCTCAAGGGATTCTCCAATTAATTTAAGCTCAAGGTTTGTTATAGTGTTGGTGCTAGGGGGATAAATTTGGAGTTGGTCATCATGAATGTTCTCACTTACTAGTTGGGATTGTTTCACTAAATAGATCTACATATGGAAGATCTGTGGACAAACCTACATGATGTGGTGTGCTTGCAATTATAGGAACTAAGCTGCTATGTGTAGCTATTGTGGAGTTTACTGCGTGGAGTTATTTGAAGCACGAAGCTTTGGATGGATGCAAATGAGTTCGACGAACTACATCGAATTCTTAATGCGTTGGACGCTCGGAACGCATACAAAATGTTCTTTTGAATTGCGTACAAACTATTTCATTCTTTTACATGCAACTAATTTTGAAACTGTGAAAACCCTTTTTTTTATTGTTGGACAATTGTGAAGTAAGAATTGTAGCCTGAGCTGAGCTGAGCTAAGTGGGGAGCTTGTGGAGCGTAATACATGGCGTAAGCTGTAGCCCAGTAGATTAAATGAAAATCAACTTGTAAACGAGAATTAGTGTGCGATTGGATCTACATGATGTCGTCGAGTTGCAGTGTATTGGTCCTGTGAAGAGCAATTTAGAAGTCTATGCCAAGTTCAAGTTCAAACAAACAAATCTTTGTCTTCCTTGAGACGACCTGTCATATGATTTAAATTCCTGGTTTTTCTCGACAAAAAATGGCCTTGCATTCGCGTTGTGAATTCAAATATTTTTTTTCCTCTTTCATAATAATTAAAAACAAATCCCTTTCAAATTTTGAACTCGATATGAGAACCGAGTACATAGATATGTAGCAAGGAGTGGAAGGAAAATTTGCATGAGAGGCAGTATCCAAATCTGTAAAGTTGAAAAAATATATATTAAATACATAGATATGTAGCAAGGAGTGGAAGGAAAATTTGCATGAGAGGCAGTATCCAAATCTGTAAAGTTGAAAAAATATATATTAAATACATAGATATGTAGCAAGGAGTGGAAGGAAAATTTGCATGAGAGGCAGTATCCAAATCTGTAAAGTTGAAAAAATATATATTTTAAAGCATATTTATAATAGACATGTCGTCCAATAACTCTCTGTGTGTGTGGTTTGGTCCTTAAAAAATTTCATGGTACATTATCTACCAAAGCTAACTCTTTCTTAATTCCTACAAATAACAACCATATAAATATATATATAAATATAAATATAAAAGTTACCACTAAATTAGGTGTCATCATTGGATTGTCATTTTTTTTTATATGAATCTCAAATGCAAGGTTTTGTTAACCACTTCACTTTTATAGTTTAGGGAAGGGTAGGGGCCATTTTGCATTTTTAACTGTAATTTGTGCCATTGGATGGTTGACTTGCAGAGATGAGATGGGTTGTTGGTAATAGTAATAGCATATGACTATGGATTAATGGGAAACAATCAAATAGAAGAGGATGTTGTCTTATTGTTACAATAGAAAACCATTGAGAGAAAATTCGACGTCAACAATGGTGAAGAAGATGCAATTTTTGTTTCAAATGAAGGTAACGAAAGATATTTACTGCACTAGTGCTCCATTAATATGGTTATCGATTATGTTTTTAAGAGAAAAATTAAGTCATATGGAATCCTTAAGTACCGCATCAATATTTATAAAACATGCAAATTCAATTTCATATATAATAAACTGTTCGTTCATTAAAAACAAGTTTTAAAAAAAATGGACATCAAAAGAATATCAACTAATGGTATTATGGTGAAGGGCATGCTTTAAAGTAAAGTTCTAATGATAAAAAAGTGAAAGATAATTTTCAAGAGGAAAAATATATTTACATGTTGTAAATGTAAATGTTATAGGAGTTAAAGAATATTTATAACAAATAATTCTAAAGTATTTATGTCAAAGTTAAATAAAATCAAGCGAGTTTATGACGCCAAAGGTATAAGGATGTAAATTAAGTTACGAGAGGTTGAAATTTTATGAATCTAAATAGCTTTATGTTAAATTAAAGTTAAGGAGAATGTCAAAATATTACATGTAGATTGAAATCATAAGTGTAAGCTTCAACAAAATTGGACTTAGGTAAAACTTAGGGCCATGGAGAAGTTTTTGGGGTGTAAGGGTGCATGATTGGTGTTACTTGACATCCATAGTCAAAGGGTTTGGAGTGAAAGTAAAGTTAAGGAGAATCTCAAAATATTGCCTCTGGATTGAAATAATAAGTGTAAGCTTCAACAAAATTGGACTTAGGTAAAATTTAGGGCCATGGAAAAGTTATTGGGGTGTAAGGGTGCATTTATGTTAAATTAAAGTTAAGAAGAATGTCAAAATATTGCATGTGGATTGAAATAATAAGTGTAAGCTTCAACAAAATTGGACTTAGGTAAAACTTAGGGCCATGTAGAAGTTATTGGGGTGTAAGGGTGCATGAACGGTGTTACTTGACATCCATAGTCAAAGGGTTTGGAGTGAAAGTAAAGTGAAGTTGTAGTAATGTCCATGGTGCATCAATTAATTTTTTCAAACCAAGATCATAGGTTTCTTTATTGGATATTGAACTTGTTCCAATGAAGAAACATTTTTATAAATGTATGAAAAAAATTGTTGGTGTCTTGTAGGATGGAGATTTCCTCTTACAAGAATTGTTTTTATGCAAATACAATAGAAGATTCACAGGACATATTTTGGAAAAATATCAGAAAAACAAACTCCATGAGAAAATAAGGTGAGAAATTTTTTTTATGCCGAAAAAATACAAGATTCACAAGAGAATTTACGTAATATGGTGACAAAGCAAACTCAATGACAAAATAAGATGAGAAAGAATAGTGCAAGAGACAGAAATAAGATGAGGACAGAACTTGATGGACTCTTGGACACAAGTAAAAAAGAAAAAAATTATGAAGTATAATGCAACAATGAAAATCCAAGGAGAAAGGAAGAAGGTTGATGTAGGAGGAATGAAGTAGTAGAAGCAGCTACAATATAAGTGAAAGAATGTAAGAGAAGTGAAAAAATAAGGAAAAGAAGGAAGAATATATAGAAGAAAGACATGAAGAAAAATTTATTATAGTACCATTTGTTGAGAATTTAGATGCATATGTAGTGAATCCATGAAAACATCCCAAAATGTTTTATAGCCCCCAATTAATTTGATAGGGAATGTTTATATGAAAAAAGAAATAAATACATATAAATATAAATTAAATGTATTTAGTTAATTATATCAAACACATATAATTATGTAGTTGTACTATTTTAGAATTTAATGGATGAAATACCTACTATGATACATTATATTATTATTAAAATAATAAACCACATTGAGCATCTACGACAATTGATATGAAAATTTTCTTACTTGTATTCAACTCCATGCCATCATATCCATGATTTGAAGATGTCTCCTCTTGGGAATCCCAATTCCCTTTAGCAATCCTCTTACTATTGCGGGAACCTAAATATATAAGTTCAAAAAGATCTAATGGTCTTCCTTTTTTTATATATATTTTTTATATTTAGATCTCCTCCTCATGAGGTTTGACGATATTGATCTTTAATATTATTGAGCTTCTTTCAAATCACTTCGATACTAAACAATAACAAATCTAAATAACTTATGCACTAATAGATATGGCTAGCAAATAAATGGCTCATTTATTGTATCGATGGTCATCTTTCCCCGCTTGCGCCAGAAGGAATTTCATTTCCATCACCTAGTATAGGATAATGTCACATTGATAACAGTAACAACACCATTATAAATAAAGTTCAAAACTAAAAATATAATATTATAAAAAATACAATCAATAATCTCTCTCACATATACACTCACATATACGCACGGTATAAATTTACACAATATAAATCAATATTATATGAAAAAAGAAATAGTATATCTATAATCGAAATGCCATTTCTGTATATGTAGGTTAAGATGAATTTTGAGTTCTTCATTATAAATGATAAAAAATATTACACAATAAATGATAAAAAATATTACACAATAAACTTACACATTAACATAAATAGATATTGTATAAAAATAAATAGTATATTTATAATATGGAAATGCCATTTCTATATATATGTTTACATGAGTTTTGAGTTCTTGAGTTTTTAATCACACATTGTAACCATCGTAGATCAGTTATAAATGACAAAAAATATTACACTATAAACTTACACATTAATATAAATAAATATTATATAAAATGAATTAGTATATCTGTAATAATCGAAATGCCATTTCTGTATATGTATGTTTATATGAGTTTTGAGTTCTTGACTTTTTAATTACACATTATAACCATCGTAAATCCATTATAAATGATGAAAAATATTACAACTCAATGTATTTCATCCTTCTTTCATAAATTTTAGGTTACTAATTAGCTACATTCGAAAGAGTAATGGTCATCGGCATTCTTTATCTAAAACTAACGCTCATTATCTTGTTTGCATGTTTTTAGGGTGGCTGTTGATAAAAACATCTAAAATCACACACAATTACATAGACATAATTATATTATGCACAATTGGTGCATGTGTAAACATACTCACACACAGATTACATTGGGATCACTCTATTAAATAGAGTTTTTGAGATCCAACTTATTCCTAATTTAGAGAGAGTGGTTGAGAGAATTTCTCAACTATCACAAACTAATTTCTCAAATATGGAATGTAACCATTAATTCCAACATCCCCCCTTAATGATTACAATACATGAAAATAACAAAATAATCAAGCTTATCAGTAGATGCTCCATCAAGTTGCCTCATAACCCTCAGAAAGGTGTAGTTGGCAAGTTGGATAACCAAATTCTCTTCCCCAACTCCCGAATCAAGGACCTCCTGAAGTCAATTACTGGACAACATCCCAATCTGTCGCATAACCTCATTGGGAAACCACTTCCACGTCTACCACTAACGAGGGATCCTTCCCTAGATCCGCAACTGCCATACTATCTGGACAACCATCCATATTGAGCTTTACTACTTCTTGATTTCTTCAAACATTTTATAATAATGGAAATTAAACTAATATAAAATCACAAACGTATTTATCGCTGTCTCTCTGCGTGAATATCAGACACGGCTCTCTGTCTCTTGATGGCTTCTGTGGCTTCTTCGGCAGCTCGGTTCATGTGTGATCCATGGCAGGAGACCCAGTAACTGTTAGAGGGAGCTTCATGACCTCTGTAGCGCAGGGTCGACAACATTCTTTTGTTATCAAATTGAAAAACCACTTCTTAGGCTCCTTCAATGATTTCCTAACTGTCGAGCGAAAGAGCGAATCCGTCCTTAATCTAAAGAACTCAAAGATATCGTGAGGCCAGTCCAAATTCCTTCACAAACTTGGCCAAACTCCTGTTCGGGGTCGTCAGAAAAAGATTTTACAGGATTGAAAAGACTATGCGTTCCTCACCTCTTCTTCGATCGAGTTACATATTGCAGCAAGCAGAGCAGACGAGAAATAATTATTTCTCAATTCAATAAATTCGATGGCTCACTCCTATGCATAGACTTCTCATCCAAGAGGGCGTCTTCTTCACAATTGAAAGCTGCAACGACATAAATCTGCTCGCTCCACACTACAATTGTATTTAATTTTGGAATTTCCTTCGCACTTTCTTTAAAACCCGTTGATCAATCTTCAATGTGCACTCAGACTTTCCACTGAGTCTGCCTTCCTTTTCCTACACATATTCTAAGTACTTCAGGCACAATGTTTCTCATAGAAGTATGCACTGATCCACCAGTAACAGTAGCAACAATGAACTGCATAGCAATTCCTGAATGTTGCTACAAAGAACTGCAAGACCATCAGCAAAACGACTATATGGAGCTTCACCAACACTCGTTAACTGAATATTCTTTCAATGCCACTTTTCAAATACCCTGGTTGAAACTCTAGATTTCTTACTTATGTATTCTTTATATAGTCAAAGAGGGAACTATTTTATGTCGATTCTCTAATACCCATCGAGAAATACAATTGATTGTTCTACCAGATAGCTTGCTAGAGAACAAAATTACAACCTCTGATCTAATTTGCGGGGGAATCTATCCCACAAAACCGTCTAAAGCAATCTATACCACGAGATTTCGTCCATACGTAGATCCACGGGTCTGTTTTCGATTCCGTCCAGAATACTCAGGTTGCAACAGCTATCACAACACAGGTTCAGATCTTCTACCCTCTGAAATATCAGTTTACTGGGCTTATGCAGATACACAGTCCCTCAAATGTACTCACAATACACAGGCCTCTGATCCTGTGCTCTGATACCATGATAAAAACAACTAAAATCACACACAATTACAAAGACACAATTATACTATGCACAATTGGTGCATGTGTAAACACACTCATAGACAGATTACATTGGGATCACTTTATTAAATAGAGTTTTTGAGATCCAACTTATTCCTAATTTAGAGAGAGTGGTTGAGAGAATTTCTCAACTATCACAAACTAATTTCTCAAATATGGAATGTAAGCATTAATTCCAATAGCTGTTACTTGAAGAGAGGGAGATTCTATGGTGAATCATAGTTTTTATTTAAAGGTCATTTTTTCTAGTTCAAAACAAGACCATTAAAGACATATTAATTGTTGAGAGGGAAAAAATTGGGAGATTAAGGAATAAATACCATAAAAATAAGAAGAAGAAAAATATATAAAAGTAAAAAGAAAATAAAAAAACTTTTAAAAAAGTTAAGAAGAAAACAAATCACTTAAAATATAGAACAAAATAAAAATTAAGAACAAATACACAGTAAAATAAGTATTAAAAGAACTTTAAAATTATTATTTATTTATATAATATAAATAATAATTAGAAGTAATAAAAGGTTACATAATATAATAAAAGATTACTAATAATAATAATCTTAAGAAAATGGTAGGGGGTGCTTTGGAGTTTTATTAAGGCACTTTTTGTGATTGGGAGTTTTGTTAAGACATTCCTCGATGTGAAGTCACTGGTTCAATCTCTCTGCCCTGACTGAGGTGACATATTGGACATGATGATAATATAGATGAGGTAGTCCCACCCAAACTATGAAGAAAAAAAATTCTAAACAAATGTCAATAACAAATATTGATATTAATAAATTCATATAAATATCTACAACAATATTAGTATTTAAAAATCTTAATATTAATAAGTACTAATATTAATATTAATAAGTATTAATATACTAATTTTTGATACAGTTTAATAATTATTAGTAGCTTAACATAATAAGCAAAACTCGTATTCATAATAGATTAATGTTAATTATAATAGAGTAATATTAATAAGAAAAAATAAAATAAAATAATAATAATAATAATAATTATATTATTATAATTATTATTAATAATAAAAAATTAATAAAAACTTATTAGTAATAGTAATAAAAAATAACATTAATATAATAAATAACTTAATAAGGTAATATTAAAGTGAAGAATTAATATTAATAATTATAAAATTATTAATATTAAAAGCGAAATTATGATAAGCCTAGGATATATTAAGACACTTTAATAATTTTAAGAGGGATGGAGAGTTAGATGTAAGAAGGAAGCGGTTCCTTCTATTAACTCTTGATTTTTCATTCCTTTGATTTATATGGTCCTTTTTTATTTGTTTTTCTGGGTCCTTTTTTCTTCTATCATTTCTTTTCTCTTCTTTATATATTTTTTTCTATTCTACTTTTCCCCTCTCCAAATTGCCCAACCACACCTCTTTTTCTTTTTTACTGTCTTTTCCCAACGACACGTCTTTTTCTTGCTTATTGTCTTTTGGGTCTATGATTCTTTTCTTTTTTTGTATTTTTTTTCTATTGGATCTTGCTCAAAGGTTAGAAATCATGTGGGTTGTTTCTCTTTCTCCCCATAGATAATATTTTTATATACTTGAGATTTACTACAGGAATCGGGCCCATCAAAGTTTGGGATCGATTCCGCTTCTTGGAAAAGGAAATTGCACATGTGTATTAAATAAGTCAAGAACTTGGTCTTATCCCATTCACATACAATATATCTTGTGTTGTAGCACTTATCCAATTCCATAAGCTACGTAATTGATCCTATCCCATTTGATTACATATGAACTACTTACATAATTGGGTTTGATTATTCGCTGAGAAAAAACTTAGTCCACTCTTGCTTTTGGATTGAGGAGAAGAATATTAATAAATTAGAAGCATAAATTAAAGAATGGTCGAGAGCGCACAAGGAAGACCTCCTGTAGGTAAGGAAGGACTAGGAATGCCATTACAAAGAAGTCAAAAATCCAAATTAGAGAGGAAGTCCTCTCTTAATCCGTACATGCAATAGAAAGAAAAATAGCACCAACCTATTTAAAGCCAAAAAAGGCAAAATAATATTTTTGGAGGTTAAAAACTAGAAGTATCTAGTGCAAAGAAAGTTTCAAGAATATTGCATGATTCCCTCATACTAAGGGGTATCTTCCTTGATGGTTTTCATGACACTCAAAGTAACCCTAAACATCTTCCTAGAGGCATATGCTGGCAACACCTAGTGATTATCCTTGATCAAATCTGTGCTCGTCCTTGAGTCCTCTTTTGGATGACCCTTTCTATCTTGGACGACATTCTTAGTGAGACTATTTAAATGACATGTAACTTCCTAGACACAGTCCTTTAGCGATTCAAGGATGGTGATAGCATTAAAGTGTGATTCATCTCTCATTCCTTTTGAAGTAATATTTCCTTGAGGGGTAAAAAAAACCAATTGATAATCACTGTGATTTCAAACTCAATTGGAACAAAGTAGAAAAAAAGGCAAAAACCTCCAAAAATGAGTAGGCCAAAACCATGCTAGCCAATAAAAATAAGTAAGCCATATGTGTGTGGTTTAGAGACAAGAAGGAATCTAAAGAAACCCTATTGGATGCTACCAACGTGAGTGGTTTAGTGACAAGTGGTAAGGTGATTGGACTTGGTTCAAGGTTCACTAAGTGGTTATAGATGAGTGAGGGTGAAAGTCTTGCGTAATTTTGAGATCATGAAAATTCCCATCATAGTGTTGTGTCTTTGTTGAAGGATTGTCACAAGCTATTGATAAATCTAGGGCATCATATGGATTAGGTTCTTTAGGTATATTTCTCTTAGATTTTGAAATTTTTTTTGTGATTGTTCTTTTCTTATTATTAGTTCATCTTCCAATTTATTATGCTCCTTTCGTCAAGAAAAATGCCAAACAATGAAGATCACAACAAGGGACACAAGATGTAGTCACAAGGCCAAGTCAAAACCCCTCTGAAGGGGAAAACACAGTCAACTCTTTCTCTAGTAAATTAAATCGGATTGAGACAAATTTGACCCTTTCACCATTGACTTATTCCATCCACCAAATCAGCCCCAATTAGAACTTGGTTTCTTCCTTCCTGCAAATTTTGTAATCTCATTCTTTCATCTTGCAATTGTTATTCTTGGCCTTTGCAAGTTAGTGTACTCGACCCCTTCAATAGACATACTTTGTTCGTGCAATAGTTCGATCTTTGCAACTAATTTTCTCGGTTCCTGCAATTGTTTAGCTCATGTAACTGGCTCTAGAATAATTCATGTGAGAAAAAATCATTGTGATGGCTTGAATGAGTTTTATCCTAGACCTTCAAACTACCTTATGTTTATGTTCCAACTGCAGATCAATCTTGTTATTACTTCCTCCTCTAATGGGCCAATTTCACTCCTATATATAGTTTTTGGAGTGTCCTTTAATAGGCTGCCATGAACAATAGTAGAAGCCAACTTTTAAAATGTTTAAACTTGAATTTTAGTAGGTTGACATGTAGGGGAGGTGGTTGTCTTGTAGGATAGGTTGCTGATTTGGTGGAGGAGTCCTTTTGACACAAAATAATCTTCTTTCTTTGACTTTGAATTGATAAAAACAAAGAAAATCCTAAAGCAGACAATGGGTGTTATTACCTATGGACTATCAACCCAAGCATGAAACCCATACTTTAATAATTCAATATTTTCTCAATCAAAATTATTTATTTTCTTTTGACAAACACATTGCATCATTACCCAAAATACAATTATGATGATCAACACTACTTACATTCTTCAACATAAGAAATAGTTAAAAAACAAACCCTATTGGACATTAGGGTTTTTTGAGAAGAAAATGAGCCTCTGTCGATAAGGGAACTTGATGAACCATAAAGGGAGGCCTTGTGAGTAAGAAGAAATGAATAAAGAGTAGGGAATAGATTCTAGAAGAAGTGCCAAATGGAAATAGAAATTACTATAAGAGATTCAATTACACCATAACATCCTCGATAGAAATAAAGTGGATCTCTCACAACAATGGAGCTTGAGGAACAATAAAAATAAGTCTTGGGAGGAAGTCGTTAATACAAAGCGCTAGGTAGAGAAGGAGGAAATGTTGCATATGTTATCCAAAATGACCTCGAGAACCTCATTGTTGTTGAAATCCAGAGAAACAAGAATCCACAAAGTGCATGGTTTTAGTGCATTTTAGGAATTTTTAAGGTTTAAGTCACTTTAGCGATCCTTAGAGGAAGGAAAAAATGATGTTGAGCACCTCACTTTCTATCTAGAACTTTACTAAAAATTAATGATTTTAGATGATTTTTATCCTCCACGGCAAATAATTTCCAAGCAGAAAAAAACATAACATCGACATAATTTAGAAAAAAAACAAATCATTTTAGTTTTGGTCTATTTTAAACCTTTTTAACCTCCATTGAGAAGAACGATAATACTAACATCCTACAAATATGAACGTGAAAGATATATTTCCAATATAGGGTGTGGGAGGTAGTTGTTTCTCTATGAATCCAATCTCATGTTGTCACCACCTCTTTAAAGATATTGTCCCTTGTTGTGAGGAAGCCTCCAACCCTGCCCTTTGACAGTGGTCCATCCACTAACTCCCTAGTTGGAGCATGGTTAGTGGCTCGAGTGGTTGGGAGCACAACGCTTTCTCCCATTCGTCTGGGTTCAATTCCAAGGACCGTGTTTGGTGTATTGTGATAAAGCTCGAAGAGTGAGCGACCCTTGGGATAAATCCCACTCTGATGGCATTGGGACATCTTGGCACTTGTTAAGTCATAAGTTGTTTGTATTTATGGATTATGGACCGTCACTTATGCACATATGCTCTTGGTGTTAGTACTGTAGTGGTAAACTAAAAGTTCAATGATTTAACCATTTTCCATTGCCCATCTTCCACCCTTTTTTGGGTAACAGATAGACACATTTCTAGCAGAACACTCCTCTAAAAAATGTTAGTACAACCTTCATTTCCACCTCCGTTAGAGTGATGAGGTGACACGGGAATTGGCACATCTCTCTTGCGAGTACCTAGTTCCCTCCGCTCTCATTTCAAATTTTCATTTTACCTCTCGAGTTCAAGAATTGTTGTCTCATTCCTCTTCGTTGGTTGGATACCCCAAAGCTAATATTATTAAAACCATAGTTGCAACTCGAACTTATGCATAAATTTTAATAGTGATTATCAAAGCAGATGATCAAGTAGGAGGCTAATAGGTGCCCAAGACGTGACAGGACAATTGAGTCAAATAATTAGAATAAGTTATTGAGAAACACTTGTTTGTCACCACTGGTATCTTACCTTCATAGGCTAACATGTTCGACATGGTTTCTACAGTATCTCAGGTGGTGATGATAATCCTGGCCAGCTCGAAAGTGGGGCATGATTAGTGCCCATTCCTAAAGTTGACAAGAGGTGCCACCATCGATGGTTCACTATATTTCTATATAAATTGATTAAGAAGTAGGTCCATTTTAGTTAGCTGTGGATTTGAAACATGTAAGTCTATGTGTTGTGGATACCTAGATAAATGCATATGGTGAACTCAATTCTAGATTTGATCTTTCTTTAATATGTGTATTTTCATTTTAGAATTTTGTGATGGTCGTGGATCTATCTTGTTTCAAAACATGAAAATTTTGTTCTGTTATGTAGTATGATATGTATTTTTGAGCTCAATATATGAAGCTTTCTCTACCAAGGTTGTCTAGGTGAATCCCACTATCTAGAGCTCACTGGGTAGCTTGATTCCAGTTTCGTCTGAAGAAACTAGAGCTTAGATCTTTATTGACAGGCCATTGTATCTTTGATTTTCCATTAATAGGATAACCCCAAGATATTTAGTTGTTGAAGAAATGGACTAACATGCTAAATTGTTACCCACTCTATATATATACTGTGAAGCCTTATATCGAGTAAATAAATACAAGAAGCTTGAGGTAGACCCATATTTAGTAATCCATAGGTTTTTGTGTGCATTTATGTCAAGGTATTTATGTGGAATTCTGGCAATTTTTGTAGGAAGTAAGATTGTGGAAGGAGTACATTGGCTATTATCGATTACGCCAGTTGGAATCCAAGATGAGAGTGTAACTTGGATCCTTGGAGACCTTGGGATACACGCTCTTTTCAGCCTCTTTGGTGGGTGTTATAATACATGTTATCAACCATCTAAAGCCTCTAGATTGATAAAAGCAAATGTGGGTTGTAATTCTTTAAATTTGATCACTTCTTCTACATTAGTTTTGTGAGATTTTGAAGCACATATTGCAATTTGGGGAAAGATACTTCAAAGGACAACATGACATTTGAGTTCTATAATATCAAGTACACTCCCTGTCAGGATCCAGTGAAATCGCATCAGTTCGATAGAAATAGTTTGATAAATGGGTCACCATATAGACAAGGAGAAGACCTTGAAATGCACAGGTTAGTGAGCATTTCAATATAAAAAGAACCATCAGAATTTGATGGAGTTTTGATCATGTTTTCGTAAAAAAGTTTTTCAATTTTGTTAGGACCGAGGAGAGTGGAAACTACATTCTTTGGTTTATTTCTGTTAGAGACTATGCCTCCCGTTTATGGCCCCTAGACCATTTTATCCTCTAAAAATGATGGTTCATTTTCTAGGAGTCCTAATGAAGGAAGATTCACCCATCATTCTTGTCTACTCTCTCAACAAATCGTATATGATAGGGTCCTTGTGGATTTAGATGGAGGTATCTAGAATGTTGCATGAAACCACTAGAGGTAAGGGCTATAATTCATTTATTTGCTTCCATTCATTATACATAACTCTTCTATGCTATAGAGAATTATGAACTTAAAATGTCACATTGATTGTGTGCCTCACTTTTGCACGGTCCCAAGGACACTTGCAAACAAAAAGAAAGTACTTGTAGTAAAGAAACTCTTGCAAAAATACAACCTGTCGTTAGTTGGATTTGAAGTTACTTATTCAAAACTTTATGAATTAGTATCAAAAGTGAAAAGTGAATATTTTGAGTCTACATATTCTGATTTAACATTCTCTACTACATAAAATATCTTGTCTATTTCAAGAATGTGAAATTTCCCTCCAATAATCCTAGCCTACAAATTGTTCTGGATATAGTTTGCTCAATTCAAATAGAAGAAGCTCCATATAGAGAATTTGTAGGTTGGTCCTAGAAAAAAATGATGGTACCCATATGATATAATAGTGCAGTTCTAATAGGAAGAAATAGAAAAAGATACGAGACTGCAAGAATTGTTAGCAGACTCCTTTCTTTAGGGCCAAGGACTCTTCAATTTTTTTGCATGAGAAGGATACTAGTGACATAGCACAAGCAGAAGACAATGGAAATTGTTTAATTGGGGAAAAGGGAAAAGTGTGAATGAATGCAGTACTTGTTGTTTGACCCATGGCAATAAGATTAGGATTTTCTAGTGTTGTACATTTCCATAAAAATAACTAGCATTTTCTTCTTTTCACTTCAAGTTTTAACCCTGATTGAATCCTTTAATAGGATAGGCACAGTTCCATAGATGTATGATGATGCAAATAATGCAATTATACAACTATACACTCTGAAAATTTGATGTTCAATTTCTCTTTGTACCACGAAGTTGGGTCAAGAATACTTTTAACTTTGGAAAAGTTCATATAAATTGTAATGCATGCCTAAGTGGTTTGGTTTCCTCCATTTTCCAAAAGAATTCATGTTCGCATGGAAGACTTTATTTATCTACTAACTAATATTTCATTTGTAAAGAATCGCATGTATTTTCATTGAATCTTGTGTTGGTGAAACTCAATATTCAAATTGTCACTAAACAAATATTCTAGTTTAGCATGGGCATACACATCGATCCCTCTCCTTGTATTTTACATAAAGAGAAATAGGTTGAGGTGACTTAACTAAAATTATGATTCAATAATATAAAGCATTATGCGTTTCAACATGGGTGGGTTGTTGACTTGGCATTCATATTAAATCATGTCTTATTATCAATATATGGTTCTAGAGTCACTATCAAATGGTTTAGTAGCAGATTTCAGGAAGTTATCAATCTTGAGTTTGTGAAGCTCATGATTCAAAACTTCTCTTCGTTCTTATTATACCCTCATTCAATTGTTACTAGGAACCAACATTCTCCTTTAAGTCTACACCAACAAATTATGACATTTATATGCATATTATTGTTAATGTCAATGACCATGGTACAAGAAAAGCTAGGGTTAACAAAAATATTGAGAATGGATGGATATTTTTTCAAAGAAAAAGAAATTTTTTTGTTATTCAGATTTTTAATCACAAAATGTACATGTCAATCTGATATAATTTGAGATTATTCTCCTTTTACATGAGACTGTCAAAGAGAATACAGTTCTAGAGAGAATTGGAAATTCATATTTTAACTAATATAGATTTCAAACTTACTAATTTATGATTTTAAAATAGAGAAGAGAAAATTTTGATTTTGTCGAGAATTTACTATGACACATGATTCTTGTGCTCAGCAAGTAACTTTGAGAAATATATGAAAGAAGCATAAGTCTCCAATATGAATAAATTAATGGTATTTTCTGAGAAGATTTAAAATTTATAAGCTGAGAAAGAAATTGTCTTTCAAATATTGGAACAAAATCTAAAAGGTTTTTGTAGCTGAAGGTGAAACTGAAAGATCTTCTAGCTTAGGGGCACCCCATGTGTGCTTTGAGTTGTTTTTCCAACCTTATCTTCAAAGTATATGAAACCCGACTCGATATTGAGAGCTTCTATTATAGAGGAGTTGAGTTCCCTATAGATGTGGAAGAAACAAATATCAATAAATTATTTTCTTATATCCTCAATTTTTATCTACCATTTAACTAGATTCAAAACCTCCTGGTGTTCTTATCCATCTAACCAATCTATAACACATTTGGAGTCTCCCAAAATTTGTATGAAATTTATATTTTTTTTAGAGGCTAGGAGCAACAAATCGCAAACAACAATTAGTTTGGCTTTGAATTTTTTCTGAATCCTAGCATGATTTTGAAGTGAATCGATTTGCTTCCCAACAATTTGATCAATCCCTCCCATCCACATTTGAAATCTTGAGTTGCTCTGTCAAAGAAGCCCACTGGGAGATCCTGAGAGATGCAAGGGAAAGGAGTCCTTCTCAGTTTTTTATTGCTTTTTTTGAAGGATATTCCCTGAAATGGGACACAATATTGGAGGAATGAAGGAGCACACTAATATTCAAATTCTTGAAAATGAAGCTATTTCCAAGTATCCAGATGCCCCAAACCACAAAAATAGGTAATATGTAGAGAGGTTTAAAGTTTTCCACCCAATAAACAAAGTTTTCTTCAAAATATTTTTGAAGAGCGTTTTCTGTTATGCCCATTTTCAGAACCACGGTCTTCCATATTTCCTTAGAGATTCTACAACTTATGAGAAGGTGATCCGTTATTTCTTCTTGAAATCTACAAAGAAAACATTGATTTGGCCCTAAGAAACGTCTTCTCTAAAGAAGGTTAAGATTTTGTTGTGGATGGACAACCAAGAGAAATATTTCATCTTTTTTTGGGCATTCCATTTGCAAATGTAGTTATTCCACCAATTGGAATCCTAATTTACGACAGACTATGCAATAGCTTCATAAGCTATGCTTTCTTTCACTCTGCCTATAGTATCATCCCAACTCCACACCAACAAGTCCTTTGAGTTTTTTATGCAGACTCCATTGATGGATAGCTCATTTATGAAAGAGTCCCATTCATCAGCCAAAGAGCCCATCAGTCCAAGCTCAGCTAAGGAGAACCATTGGCTATTTGAATTGGGAGAGTAGGCTACTCTTTACTTGATTTAGATATTTGTAGCCTTTGGAGTTTAAAATGGATGGATATTATTGAAGTGTAAGTAAAAGGAGCTAGAACAACCTATGCCACTAAGCAAATATCACTTTATAGGCTGAAAGAAACTATCAACATTTACGTTATGTACTTCGCATTCCATACAACCGATGGAGGAACTTATCCAAAAGGTTTCTGCCAATTTTCTTAATATATTACTCTCTAAAACTATTGTGCTTCTTTGGGAAAGGTAGCCTTCCTTCCAGCAAGAATGTTTGTATTGTGTCATGTCAAAGTCACCAAGGTATTTTTGTCCATTAGATTTTGAGATACGTATTGCTATATTCGGTAAAATCACTGACGAGACAAGGGGGAGGCCTTGAAACACATAGGTTACAGAGAATATCAGTTAAAAAACACCATGAGAATTTGACGAAGTTTTGATGGTGTTTTTGTAAAAGAGGGTTTTCATCTCCCTTGGGACTATGGAGATTTGAGACTATATGCTTTAGTTTATTTCTGTTAGAGATCATTCCTCTACTTTAGGGTCCCTAGACCATCTTATCCTCAACAAACGATGGTTTATTATAAGGAATAATGATGCAATAAGAGAAGGACGATCTAGGTAACATTATTCTCTTTTATATCAACACATTGTATATTATAGGCAGCCTGTGGATACATATGGAGGTACAAAGAAGGTTGTACGAACTGCGATAGGTAATGGTTATCCTTCCCTAGCTTCCATTCATTGTACATGGCTTTGTTATGCTATATCGAAGCTTGAACCTAAAATTTCACATTGATTGTGTCCCTGTCTTTTGAGAAGGTCCGAAGACACTTGCAACTTTGTACGGAAGCATAGAGAAAGCACTTGCATTGATCTCAAGAGAAAGCAAGGGAAATCCTTGCAAGTTACAACCTAGGGTCAATTGGATTGGAAGTTACTTGTTCAACAGTTTATGAGATAGCCTAAAAAGTGAAAAGAGAATGTTTTAAGTCTATATATTTTTTATATGACTTTCTCTACTATGGATAAAGTGTCTGGTCTATTTCCAGAATCTGAAATTGCCCATCAATAATCCTAGCCCACATATTTTTCTGGATATAGTTGCCTCACTTCATATGAGAATTTAGAAAATATCCCTACAGAAAATTTGTAGCTTTGTGGAACAAAATAGTGAAGGTATGAATCTGATACAATAGTGCATTTTTAGCTGCAAGAAATATATAAAGATATCTGGTTTCCATCAGGAGATGTCTCTTCAATTGTTTTGCATGAGAAGGATAGTAGTGAAATTGTACAAGAAAAATGAAATGGAAACCATTTTTCTGACGATAAAGGAAGTTCCTGAAATGAGTTCTTGTTGTTCAACCAGAAATGAAAACATTAGCCCTTTCTAAGGCTCTATTTCTACATAAAAATATTCATCCTTTTATAGTGCTCTATCTTTGCATGAAAATAGTCAAATGTATGAGGCGAAAAAATTCTATATGAATCCAGATAAAATGCATTCCAATGAGAATCATAAGTTCTCAAGATGGTAATGTAATTTGACTTGAATTGTAGTGGTTATACCACTATATCCTCCAATGAAAGGAAGTTTGATTTGAATGGTTTTGGGCGGAGCATATGAACATTGTATTTCAAAGTGCCTTTGTCTTTTGCCCCATATTCCAAAAGACATTCATGTTAGCCCAGAATTTTTTTTGTATCCACTAAGTAATGTTGTTTTTGTAAAGAATATCTTGCATTTTTGTTTGAATCTTGTGTTGGTGAAACTCGATATTCAAATTCCATTTAAACAAATATTCTGG
Organism: Pinus taeda; assembly: GCA_000404065.3. NCBI lineage: Eukaryota > Viridiplantae > Streptophyta > Pinopsida > Pinales > Pinaceae > Pinus > Pinus taeda. The sequence continues at coordinate 136,070 of APFE030350115.1, forward strand.
CATACACACCAGTCTCTCTCCCTATATTATACCTAAAAAGAAAGAGGTTGAAGTGACCTAATGAAAATTATGATTCGATAATGTAAGGCATTGTGAGTACTTAACTTGGTTGTACTATTCACTTGGCATTCATATTGAGTCATATCTTATTATTAATCTATCTTTTCATGATCATTATAAAATGGTTGACCAACCAATAACAAAAAGTTCTCTATTTTGAGTTTGTGAAGCTCAGGGTTCAAAAATTTACTTCATGCTTATGAGAGACTCACTGACTGGTTATTAGGCACCCATGTTCTCCTTTAAGTCTGCAGTAGAAACTTATGACATTTATATAAACGCTACTGTCAATGTCAATGATCATGGTACAAGAGAAGTTTTGAGGGTGAAAAAAAGTAATAATCATGGACATATATTATTATCATGTAAGTGTAAAGGAGATTGAAGACTTTATGTGTCTAAGAAAACATCACTTTGTAAGGTGAACTAAATGATTAACAACTAGATTATGTACTTCATGTTCCATATTGGCGATGGTGGATTTTTACCAAAATGTTTCTACAGATTGTCTTCATGTATTCCCCTTTAAAACTATTTTTCTTCATTGGCTAAACTAGGCTTCCTTAAAGAAATAATTTTTGGAATGTGTTATGTCAAAGCCACCTAGGAATTTCTGTTAATCAAATTTTGAGATGGACATTGCTATATTTTATGGAACTAGGTTGATAAATAGATAACACGAGTACCTTGAAGTGCCCACATTAGATAGCATGCCAGTTTAGAAAACAACAATATAATTTGACAAAGTTTTAGTTGTGTTTTTGTAAGAAGGGGTTTTTAATTCTGTTAGGACTGAGGGGAGTCATGGATATGTTCTTTGTTTTATTTCTATTAGAGACTATGCGTCTTGGTTTATGGTCCCTATTCCATTTTAACCTCTCCAAATCATGGTTAATTTTGTGATACTAACAATGCAATAAGAGAAGGAAGATGTAGTTATCTTTATTTTGTTGTATCTTAGCACATTATAGATCATAGGGTCCCCATGGATGTAGATGGAGGTAAATAGAAGGTTGTACAAATCGCTAGAGGTAAGGGCTATAGGTCCTTAGCTTCCATTCATTGTACATGATTCTTCTCTACTAAAGAGAAGTTTGAACTTAAAATGTCACATTGATTGTGCACCTCTCTTTTGGGCAGGTCCAAAGACACTTGCAACTTTGTGTGGAAGCACAAATAAAGTTCTTGTAGTTGGTTGTAGAGAAATAAATGGAAACTCTTGCAAGTTACAACTTAGGGTCAATTGGATGGGAAGTTTCTTGTTCAAAATTATCTAAGATGGCCTCAAAAGTGAGAAGTGAATTCTTTTAAATATACATTTTCTCTACTATGACTAAAATATATGTTCTATTTCCACAATCTAAAATTGCCCCTCGACAATCCTAGGCTACAAAATGGTCTAAATATAGTTGTGTAACTTTGAATGAGAGTTCAAAGAAGATTCCAACAGGAAAAAATCAAGGTATGCATATGACACAATAGTTCCATTTTCATAGGAGGGAATCATAAAAGATATGACGCTGCATGAATTATCAAGAGAAGAAAATATTTCATTCTCCTTTTCCTAGGACTAAGGAATTTTCAGTTGTTTTGAATGAGAAGGCTACTAGTGACATAGTATAAGAAGAAGAAAAGGACAATTTTTTATTTGGCAGAAAAGGGAGTGAGTGAATGAATGGAGTGGTTGTTCTCCAACCAATGGCAACAATGTTAGCCTTTTCTAGTGCTCTATCTCTACATAAAAATGTTAACCCTTTTCTAGTGTTGTATCTATGCATGAAAATACTCAAACATACGAGGCAACATAATTTTATATGAATAATTACAAAATATGTTCCAATGGGAATTTTAAATTCTCAAAATAGCAGTGGAATTGTTTTTGAATTCCAATGGTTATACCACTATATCCTCCAAGGAAAGTGAGCTTGATTTGTTTTTGGGTGGAGCAGATAAGACTCTCGAACATATGACCAAGCAGTAAATGCATTCATGAATGAGAATAAGGGTCAATAGACATTGTATTATGTCCTTATACATTGCTCAGAGATGAGAAATCATTTCATCCTTTTCCCTTATGTTTTAACCCTGATCAAGTCCACTTCTAACATATCAATAGGATACGCAACGTTCTTCATATTATGTGTGGTGATGTAAATAATTCAATGATTCAACTATATACTTTGGAAACTATTTGGCTTCAATTTTGCTTTTTATTGCTGAGTTGGGTCGGGGCCACTTTTAACATTGAAATGCTCATGTAAATTATAATGCATTCCTAAGAAGCTTTGTTTGGTCCATTTTTAAATAGACCATACATGTTACCATGCCAAAATTTATCTATCTACTCCTTAATACTTTATTTTTAAATAAGCTCTTGAATTTTGTTTTAATCTTGTGGTGGTGAAACTCAAGCTTCAAATTCTCTGCGTGTTGGTGAAACTAAAGATTCAAATTTTCATTGAATGAATATTCTAGTCTAGCATGGACAAACACACCAGCCTCTCTCCCCTAGATTTTACCTAAAGAGAAAGAGGTTTAGGTGATGTAATGACAATTATGATTGGATAATATAAGGAATTATGAGTACTAAACATGGGTGGATTTTTGATTTGGGTATTCCTATTTAATTAAATTATCACTCATTATTAATCCATGGTTGCAGACTCACTATAAAAAGGTTGACTAAAAGATAAAAGGAATTTCTCAATTTTGAGTTGGTTAGACACCATGCTCAAAACCTCAATTTATGCTTATTAAGCACCCACTCCCTGTTTATTAGGCACTTGAATTCTCCTTTAATTTTGCACATGCGTTTCAAAATTATAAAATTTATGTGAACATTGTTTCCAATGTCAAGAATAATTGTATAAGAGAATTGTACATGGCTAACAAGGATATTTATTATGTATGGATATGATTGATAGGTAAGTAAAGCAAACAGGTAGAAGAATCTATGGTATTGAGAAAATAGTCACTTTATATGGTGAAATAAACTATTAACAACTACATTTTGTAATACTTGTCACATACAAGCGATGGTGGAATTTTCGCAAAATGGTTATGCCAATTGTGCTCATATATATTTGTTTTAAGAGATATTTTTCTTCTTGCAAAGGAGTCATCCAATAAGACGACATTCATTGTGTCACATAAAAATGACCTTTGTATTGTCGTTAATCACATTTTGAGATGTATATGAATTAATTTGATTCTATTTTGCCTGAACCAATTTGTGTCGCCCTCAAAATCCTGATGCAGTCATGTGACCACATTAAATTGCAGAGTTGCGAACATCTCGATAAGATCTCAATTTTATCTCGTAATCATGATTTTTTGGCCTAGACGATGTTTGCCAAATTTTTAAAATACTTTTATGGTATCTTAAGTTTGTCAATGTTTGCCAACTTTTTACCGATATTTTCTTTATTTTTATGGTATTCTTGTTTTTTGGACCCTTACCAATTTTATCCCCGTGCCGATGTTCACAACATTGTTAAATTGTTCCTATCCTTTGGTATTTTTTTGGTAAGATTCCTTTATTTCCATTGTCCCTGTAACTATGACGGTTTTTAGCACTGAGTATTGTTTTTCTAGCCCGGTGATACAATCGCTTGTGTTTTTCTTAATTTGAATATCATGAAATTTGAGACACCTTAAAGCAACATTTGAAACCATGGTTCATGAAGTGAGTGAGGCTGGAGTGCAATAGTTCAATTCAAACTTTGAAATATTTCAACAATGAAATAATTCAAAATGAAATTTTTTCTTTTCCTTTTAGTCACTTACATTTTATAGTGGTGAACTTTTCCCTGCACTTACAAGTTGGACTGACTCGGAAGTAAGAACCCCATGAGTTACTAATAGATAAGGATCTTATTTATTGTTACTATTGCATTTGACTCACCACCGAAGAGTTGATTCTACTACAAAGAGTCAAACTTGGGTCCAAGGTAATTTAGTTGATGAAAAGGTTGAGTAGCCAATTTCCTGTTGGCTTGGGAGCACTCAATTTTATTAACTATGCTCCATAGAAACCATATTAGTGGTTTATTGCACTCTGGATCTGAACACATGACCTCTTAAGAAGAAGTACATGTTCTTAACCATTATGTCTACTCGGGTTATACTCTAAGTTACTTGTTTTTCTTTAATCCATATTTTTTATGATGTTCAAACAAATATTATCAACATTGGAACTTGAACTAATACTATTCAATAGTAAAACCATTAATTAAATTGGAATTTGACTTGGAATCAAACCGATTAACCCCAAAATCACAAATTACAGCTAGGATCAAAACAATTTACCCTTAAATCATGAACTCCTTAGAACGGGAGTTGGACAAGTTGACCCAAAATAACAAACAAGATTGGAACCAAAACCAAACTATTTTTAACCCCAAAGTGATGAATGTGAGAAGAATATTCAACCAAGAAATATATAAAATATTCAGTTATATATATCTAAGCTATTAAACAACAAATATACACAAAAAAAATTAATGGAAGCTATTAAACAACAATTATACAGTATTTTTAATGCTTAGATAATGCAAGGGTAAATACATGGAACCCAATGGAATCTATTGACATGCATTGGAAATATATCTTTGGACATATGTACATAACATGGAATTGTCTCAAGAGTGCAAAACTTATTATACTATAATTTGAAATTAATGTATGTGTACAATCGAAAATGTTCAATCATAAATATATCTCCAAGCTATTAGACACCAACAATACTAATGAATAGAGAATGTAAGGGTAAATACATGGCACCCAATGGAATCTGATGGCACTCAATGCAATACATTTTTGAATCAAAATACATAACATTGAGGTTCTAAATTGTCTTAATAGTCCAAAAATAATTATACCATAGTTCACAATCAAATCATCATTCAAATCTTGATCATCTACACTTTTTAAATCAGTATACTCAATGTCCAATGCCAATGTTTGTACCTTGTCACAAACAATGTCATTTCACATTACAAGTCCAACAACATAAGTTCATCCAAGATGGGTGGAATCATTGAACACATAAAATCTAGGATTTGCGTAGTTGTAGGATTATTTAAAACAATTTTTTTGGGGATGGCACAACACCAATTAAATTTATTGTTTTGCCTATGATTCATCGTAATAGCCAAATTTAGCTGATTTTGTCTAGTTTTGATCAGTGCAAACAAAAACAAGTGAAAACTAGTTTCAACGACTAATTATGTCTACAAGTGGCCAAAATTATTTTGAATTAGTGAATTTTGGTGTAGACTCATCAACATGAATCACATCGATTCAACAGTTTCATTTACCTTTATGTTTTCTTGATTTTTGGCATCCCTTCAATCATTTCGAAGAACTAATCTTGTACCCTGCTAAAAAGTCTCAAGATGCATTGTCATTAGAGAAAACAACCACTTTGATAGAATTTTCATAATGAGGAGAATTTGGGCCAACACAAAGCTCAACCCTAAACAGAGGGTACTGGTGCCATAACAGTTGAATATAGATTCCATGTATAGATCATAGACTAGAAACTAATCTCACATTGTTCAAGATGCACAGATCGTGTAGTGAAGAGATATGATTAGATTCATTGTGTTACATTGAAAAACCCCACACAATAAGAAGAATAATGAAGATAGATTATGAACAATCAACAAAATAACAAAAATTTACAATAACACATGAAATATGCACACCACAATATATTTGTACTATGACATAGTGGGGGTCACAAAATGGACGATATATACATGCACCACCAAAAGACATACATCGATAATTTATTCAATATATTAAATCCTCAATGGTCACACTATCCATCTAACTATTAGCCACACCAACTATATAATGAAGACAATATTATTGTTGTTCTGGCATGTAGGTGTCACCATTATGAACTAGCGAACCTCTTAATGAGTTCCAATGTGCTCTATTTTACCAAGTTCATCATGCTTGGTTCCCCTGACTTTTTCCTCATTGACATATAATATTATTCTTATTCCAAATCCACATCACTGATCCAAAATAATATTCAATGCACTACCTTCAACAATATTACATCAACCATCTAGATTGTTATGCTTATAAGATTGCTTCCTTGCGATGCAAATACAAATAGACTTTAATTTCCATCTAAATTGTAGGATGTGATTATGGTAGGCTGTCTCCACAACTTAGAGGGTGCATCGGGGGGGTGGGGGGGGGGGGGGGGGGTAGAAGTGATTTTGATGATTAACACTATTTCATCTCAAAGATAGGAGTTTCATGGACTAAGATAATAAGTGAACAAAATCAACTTTTTTGGGTGGGCTTATTTCTAAGGACGAGGTAAGGTTTTGTGTTGATCTTCTCTCTCTCCTTTTTTTTTTAAAGGAATTTCGATGATTTGGGTAATCTTAAAATGAACCAAAACCTCTAGTGGAAAATTTCCATGGTCAAAATTCCCATTAATCATGTGGCACATAACATTTGGCATTATTCCTAATGGATTTGAAGAATATTTTTTACAGAAAAAGAGACTAGGTCGCCTACTCTCTAACTTACTTGAAATTATTTTCATCCACAGAGATACCCATGATAATAAACTAATCTCTTTTTTGAAACCAAGTATTAGAATTTACAACCACTTCCTCCAAAATCTTACATCCAAAATCCCACTAGATTTATTCTTATTGCTTCTTCTTAAACCACATAAAAGGTTACATTTACACCCATTTAATGAATATTGATGGATTTTGTTATAGCAATGGCTACAACTTGAATTAATAAGTGGAAAAACTATAACTTTTTCATTCGAAATTCTTACCCAAATCTCACAAAGATTTGTTCGAAAGTTATACTTTCACGTTATTGATGGGAAATTTGACTATGAGACTTTGCTATTTGTGTTTTTGGTCCATTTTGGGATAGTTAATAATTGACCAAGAACTCATAATTCCTCATCCACCAATACATACATGGATAAGAGGTAATGTTGAGCTAGAAGGGATGGAAAAAATAGAAGAAGAAAGCCTTAGGGAGGAGCGTAAAATTCAAAGTAGTAGTTTAGAAATTGTAGCCAATTTTCATCAACACACAAGCATTCATTAAAGAAGAAAGAGCTTGACCATGGAATTTTGAATACCATGGTATAAGATTAGTTCTTCGATTTGATGGAAGGGATTCCAAAAATTAAACAAATATAAAATTAAAGGAAGTTGTTGAACTCATGCTATCAATGTCAATCGAATCACATCAAATTTTGTTGGTCAACACTCATGTCAATTAGAGTTCCTAACCAATAAAGAAAACTATGACCTTGGGAATTTTGAGTGATAGAAACTATTATGTGGAACTATGACCAATAAACTAAGGTCATAGTCACCCTTTTGGTCAAAGTTTCTTCTTCATAGTTCCTCTCAATTAGATTTCCTGATAAAGAAAGGATAGTATGACCTTACAAACATTGACTTTCAAGACTTATTCTATGGAATTATGATCGACAAATTAAAGTCATAGTTCCGTTGTTGATCAAAGTTCCTTCATCACTATTCTTGTTAGTCAAAGTTCCTCACTAACAAAGTTCCAAATTAATAAAGGAACTATGACCTCAAGAAATTTGATGGACATGAACTATTCCTAGAAAAATGACTGATAAATGAAGGTCGTATTCCCTCTTTTAGTCAAAAGGAAAATAGACCCAAAAGACAATAAGAAAGAAAAAGATGTGTGGTTGGGCAAAGACAGTAAGCAAGAAAAAGAGGTTTGGTTGGGAAATCCAAGGAGGAAAAAAGTGGAATAGAAAAAAATATATAAAAAAGAAAAAAAAAATCATAGAGGAAGAGAGGATCAATGAAAGCAAATAAAAAAAAGACCATATAAATCAAAGGAATGAAAAATCAAGAATTAATAGAGAGAACCACTTCCTTCTTACCTCTAACTCTTTATCCCTCTCTTAATATATGCTAGAGTTATCATAATTTTGCTTTTAATATTAATATTAATAATTTTACAATTATTAATACTATTGTTCACTTTAATATTAGCCTATTAACTTATTTATTATATTAATGTTATTTTTTTATTAATATACTATAAATTTCTATTAATTTTTTAATATTAATAATAATATAATATAATAATAATTATTATTATTATCATCATCATCATCATCATCATCATCATTATTATTATAATTAATATTAATCTATTATTAATATGAGTTTTGCGTATTATAATTACTCTACCCATACTTATTAAATTATATAAAAAATTAATATATTAACACTTATTAATATTAAGTACTTATTAATATTAAGGTTTTTAAATATTAATATTGTTGTAGATATTTATATGAATTTATTAATATTAATATTTGTTATTGACATTTTTTTAGAATTTTTTTCTTGTAAGATTGGGTGTGACTATCTCATCTATGTTATCATCATATCCAATATATCACCTCCATAATCAATGACTTCACATCAAAGAGAGCCTTAACAGAACTCCCAATCACAAAAAGTGCCTTAATAAAACTCTTAAACACCGCAACCATTTTTTAAAATTATTATTGTTAATAATAACTTTTATTATATTATATTATCTAACCTTTTATTATTTCTTCTCATTATTATTTATGTTATATTAACTAAATAATTTGAAAGTTCTTTAATTCTTATTTTATTATGTATTTGTTCTTAATTTTGTTTTGTTGTGTATTTTAGTTGATTTGTTTTCTTCCTCATTTTTTTGAGTTTTGAGTTTTGTTGTTCTTCTTATGTTTGTATGTTTTTTCTTCCTCTTACTCTTATTTTTATTGTATTTATTTCTTATCTCCCATTTTTTCCTCTCTAACAATTAATTTGTCTTTAAGATGGGTCTTGAAAATGAGTCTGGTTTTGAATTAGGGAAATTGACTTTTAAATGGAAACTATGATTCACCCTAGAGTCTCACTCTTCGAGTAATAACCACCCTTAAACATGCAAACAAGTTAATGAGTGTTAGTTTTAGATGAAGAAGGCCGATGACCATTAGTCTTTCGAATGTAGGTAATTAGTAACCTAAAATTTATGGAGGAAGAAAGATGAAATACATTGAGGTGCAATATTTTTCATCATTTATAATGGATCTACGATGGTCGCGATGGTTATAATATGTAATTAAAAACTCAAGAACTCAAAACTCAGGTAAACATATGAATATACAAAAATGGCATTTCGATTATTATAAATATACTATTTATTTTTATATAATATTTATATTTATATTAATGTGTAAGTTTATAGTGTATATTTTTTATCATTTTATAATGGATCTACTATTGGTTACAACGTGTAATTAAAAAAATCAAAAGCTCAAAACTCAGGTAAACATACATATACAGAAATGGCATTTCCATTATTATAGATAATACTATTTTCTTTTTATATAATATTGATTATATATTGAGTAAATTTATATTGTGTATATGTGAGAGATTATTGATTTTATTTTTTTATAAATATAATATTTTTAATTTTGAACTTTATTTATAATGATGTTGTTACTGCTATTAATGTGACATTATCCTATAATAAGTGATGGAAATTCCTTTTAGCCCAAGCGGGAAAAATGACCATCGATACACTAAAAGAGCCATTTATTTGCTAGACATATCTTTAGACATATCTTTTAGTGCATACGTTATTAGTCCCTGCCTTTGGCATAGCAGGGACTATAGCATTCGATTTATCGTTGACCGGATATTAGTTCTTTAGTTGACCATAAATTTCGAGTGTTTAAGCAATTTTAACCAAAGTTTATTGCTTGCGATTTCGGTCCAAAAAGTTTTAACCAAACTTTCTATTTCACCCTGTTATTGCAAGCGTCTCTTGCCCTGATGTGATTTTAGTGAGGGCAAGTTATTTTAACCTAAGTTTTTTATTTCACGTGCTTAGACTCTTACATTGGATGTTCTAATTTATATGTAGGCTGGATGTTCTGGTTTATACATATGCTTAGGCATGTTATCCATCTGTCACTATGTAGACTCGATGCATCAACACTTGGATTTCTGGTTGGATGAAACCTATATGGGATCCTTTGTTCTGTGTGAAAACCCAGAAGGTTGTCTGTCTGTCGTTCTTTCGCGAGCGCATTTCTTTCATTTTCTGGCTAGCTAGATCTATAAGCGGTATCTCGGGGCACAAGAGGGTGAATGAACATCTGTATCAGATTCGTTTCACAGACCCCTTAATCTGCAAAACAGACAGCATTGAGTTTTGGTTTGAAAATTTGAGAGTGTGAATTGAATTTGTCATTTGAGATTGAGATTATCAGTAGTGGGTGAGGTCTAGTGGAGCTACCCTGCATCTATTATTAGTATAAAACAGGATGGCCTGGAATTTTGGGGTTTTGTGACACGGGAATTGGGTATTAATTTGTATTCAGCAGTCATACAAGAGGACAATGGAAGAGCATAAGGGGGATGAAGAATCAGAGTTAGTCCGTGGAATCCTGTGATTCCCATGGATATTTAAAGAATAATCATGCAGAGTTTGATAAATTGGCTGAGGTCCTGTGGATGGGTTGGTGTGCTTTAGCCTGAAACCCCATCTAACTGTTTCTTAAATGAAATGATTATGTAATTTCTTCTGTTTAGCTGGTTGGACAGTTAGTTACAGCTACTTCTGATGTAATTTAGTTGAGGGTATTGTTTTTTTAGTGTTTTACGTTATCATCTCTTTTTTCCATTGCATTCTCAAGAATAATATAGTAAATAGTACTAGTGTTATGTTAGCCTATTCTGCAGTGAACAGTTCTCACATTTTGTATAATTTTTCCATGCATGATTTACCTACCAAAGTTGACTGTTTTTCAACATTTCTTTGATTACCTACCATCATGAGGTTCTTCCGCAGTAAGCAGTACCAATGATAGCAGTGCACCATTTCTGTCCTCTTCTTGCAGAGAAATTCATGAATAAATAGTGTCCTTGAAGATTGCAGCAGAAGTGCCCATAACCTGATAGTCCGAGTCTCTCAGAATGCCCACTGTAAGGCGAAGGATTTGGGCCGCATCAATTGCAATTGCCTTTGTGTGCACACTACATTTACTAGTGTTCGACCACAGAGAAGATTGATATAATATTGCCCGCGATAAACTAGTTAAGGAGGAAGGGGTTTCACTTCCGAGATCTTAACCCTGGAGCGAGTTGGGGAAGCAGGGTTGATGTCGCCCCTGAGCAGGGAGCTTGTGTTCCTAATCTTGCAGTTTCTGGATGAGGAGAAGTTCAAAGAAACAGTCCATAAGTAAGCAATCAATCATTTACCAACTCTTAACTCTTTTGTAACAAAATCGGTATGGGCTTAGCAGCTTTTCTCATTTCTTCTACCCTGTACCTAAACTTATATGGTAAAAGAACATAAACAAAACTTGCTATTTTTCGGCAGTAAAATGCAGAGTTTTGAAGCGAATGTCAATTAAGTGAATATAAACCTATGCTTTTCTCTACTGTTATCTATTTAAGAGGAGATAGGATTAATACAAAGATATTTGTTTGCTATTATTTTCAATCTCTGGCATAAGATTAATGTGTCCAAAGTTTTGAAGCTAAAACCTGTAAGTTGTTGGATGGAGACATTTTTCATACCAAGTTCTATATACATGCTGTAGACTAGAGCAAGAATCTGGGTTTTACTTCAACATGAAATATTTTGAAGATCAAGTCTGGGCTGGAGAGTGGGATGAAGTGGAGCGGTATCTATCTGGTTTCACAAAGGTTGATGACAATCGATATTCCATGAAAATCTTGTTTGAGATTAGGAAGCAGAAATATCTTGAAGCTCTGGACAAGTGAGTCGTGTCCTCCTTCTGTAGAACAAGTGTAGGAATTAGTGTTTTGTTTGGTTGTCATGTGAATGTTGTTGGATAGGTCAGTTCTAATTGCTGCTTGGTTATATTGTCCAGGCAAGATCGAGCAAAGGCTATGGAAATACTGGTGAAGGATCTTAAAGTATTCTCTTCTTTCAACGAGGAACTTTACACAGAGATCACACAACTTCTTACTCTGGATAACTTTAGGTCCATGCAACCACCTGCTTCTCCTCTGTTATTTTATCTATTTAATTCGACTAAAAATTAGTCTTTATTGTACGTTGATCCTCCTGGAAACCTATCGGCCATCATTTTTTCTTCCTGAAATACAAGTAAAGAGGGATTTTTCACTTAACGTGCGAAAAGTCAATGCCTTGCCTTATTCTTTGTGGTGTTTTAGTCTGTGAGAAGTCCTGTGACCTTGATTGGTTACACTTGCAGAGAAAATGAGCAGCTTTCTAAATATGGAGACACAAAATCGGCTCGGAATATTATGTTGTTGGAGCTCAAAAAGCTGATTGAAGCTAACCCTCTCTTTCGAGACAAGTTGGCATTTCCCGGTCTTAAAGATTCACGGCTCAGAACGTTAATAAATCAAAGGTCTAGTAGGATATCTTGCTTGGAAAAATTATCCATCCCTTATAACCCCTGCCCAGAACCATGAATATGATATCAAAGTTCCAGTCGGAATTTATGAGGGGTGGATAATTTTAATCATTTTGTCCTGTGCGTTGAGGCATTCTGATTTCTAATTATATCTTCTCAGTTTCTATTTGTGGTGTTTGGGAGTTTTTTACGTACTTTGGATGACTTTAATATGGATGTATGAGTTTGAAACTCTCCCAGTAGCCTATGGAAAGTGAAATGAAGTCGAAATGCTATATATTTTGAAAGGAATTGATCATGTATGATGCAAAATGTAAAATCACTTCTGATTTTTTTTTCAGCCTCAATTGGCAGCACCATCTTTGCAAAAACCCTCGACCCAATCCTGATATCAAGACCCTATTTGTTGACCATGCGTGTGTGCCTTCGAATGAAGCTCGAACTCCTCCTGCAAATATTTCTCTTGTTGGTGCACTTTCGAAAGAGGGTTCATTTCCTGTTGTTGGTGCACATATCGTAAGTCATGACTACATTAGTTCATAAATTAATTCCTGTAACTTGTAAATAATTTTGTCGGTTGAAAATTTCTTTGTCCTAGAATTAGCCATTACTTTAACATGCATTCAACTATATTGCAGAGTTACTGTCAATATAACATGCGTTATAAAATTTGGACTGCAGCCATTCCAACCTGTAGCCACTCATCCAAGCGCCCTTGCAGGATGGATGGTGAATTTTTTTCCTCCAGCTCCACATACTGTAGTGGCTGCCGCACCGTCTTCTCTGGTTTCACAACCACATCCAGGTGAACTGAGATGACCGTATTTTGTGTAGTAGATTAAGTTCCATATTTTGGTTTGCAAACATGTGGTAACATGCTTGACTTTAGGTTTTGCCCAGAAAGAGAGATGAGAAAAGATAGCATCTTTCTCAAAGATGATGAGCGTGCCAATATTTAAATAGGATGTAAAATTTTAATTGGTTTTTTGTTAAATGACTTCAGCTGCTTTGCTAAAACACCCAAGGACTCCACCCACCAATAGTAATCACGGATTGGATTATCAATCTGTAGATTCTGAACATCTTGGGAAACGGATTTGTCCTGGTCAAACTGATGAGGTATGGACACAGGATGCAACAGTTTACGCTTTGAGATAGCATCCTTTCTCAAATTTGTCTCTGGGTAATGGAGGGGTTCAGCACGTATTGAAATGTTGCATAAATTGTTTTCTTATGTAGCTTCCTTAGCTTTCGTTGTGTCTTGGCTAAGATTCCAACATTATAAAGGTGTTTGTTAGTTACGTTTGTATTGGGAATATTTAATGTAATTATTGATAGAATGTGCTGGCTGCTGAGTCTTCTATTAAACTTTTCTCAACTTTCAACGAGTGGCGTTGGAGGACTATAGAGATCACTCACCTGTGTGTTAGTCAAGCACATGCACATACATAGACTTAGAGCTACTAGATGGGTTTCAGCAGTGTGTTAAGTGTCTTGTGTTATTATGGAAATCAATAAATTGTGTGTTAGTGCACATGCACACACACATACTCAGAATTGCTTTATGGGTTTCAACAGCGTGTTAAGGGTGTTGTGCTTTTATTCCAAGATATCACTACACTTATTTTCATCTCCATTCTGTAATTGTAGGTGTCCTATCCAGCTTCAATTCATCCTCCCAGCATGTACCTGCAAGAAATTCCTAAAATTGTTTCAAGAACCTTTAACCAGGGTTCAAATGTTATGACCATGGATTTTCACCCACTCTAGCCAACGATACTACTAGGTGATCTATCTCTAATCTCTGAAATATTTTGTTCAATGTGGCCCCAAATATTCATTATATTGGGTGTGCACATTGATTTATCTGTATGTCAAAAGTGTCTCATCTTTTAAAACTTGAGCAGTGGACTTATCTACCTTATCTGCCAGTTGGAACGAATGTTGGCGATATTGGAATTTGGGATGTTGGTTCACGTGAAAGATTGGTTGTCATGGCCTTTAGTGTATGGGATATATCAGCTTGCTCGATGTCACTGCAAGTATGCCCGTCTCTTTTATGGGATTACATTACTTTCTGTTATTTATTAATTATTGAAATTTGTTGTAGAAGCATAGTTTCTGGCCTATTGGCTTCTTGGTGCTAAACATGCTAATTCAAGGACTGATACCTCTTCCATACTGCACTGTCACAGCTTTAAGCGTTTGTATTGTATTGTCCCTGCAGACCCCGGCAGGGACTACAACCACGACAGTGGCTCCTTGTTTATATTAGTTATTTCTTAGTAGGGAAGTGATGTGAGAGTATATATTTTTAGAAGAAACTCATTATAATTATTGTTTAATACATTGAAAGAAGATCAATAATATTAGGGATCAATTTCGTCAAAGTTCTTGAGGAGGAGCTCTAAATATTTAAAAAAAGAGACATTAGAAGATCTTGTTGAACTTATATATTTAGGTGCCCACGATAGTAAAAAATTGCTAAAGGGAATTGGGATTCCCAATAGGAGACGTCTTGAAATCAAGGATATGGTGGCATGGAGGTGAATACAACTAGGACCATTTTCATATCAATTGTCATAGATGCTCAATGTTGGTTTATTAGTTTAATAATAATAACATGTATCATAGTAGGTATTTCATCCACTAAATTCTAAAATAGCACAATTACAAATGTGATGTTATTTTAATATTTTTTTAAGTAATGACATAAATCTATGTATTAATAATTTTTAATTATATGGCTATGCTAGTTGATTATTGACAAGTAGTTTGGTTGTGAAAAGAGGATTAGTAAATTTGTGAATTAAAATAGAAATATTAGTCAAGGTCAAACCTAATTAATTATATTCATATATATATATGATTTATGTTATATATATATATATATATATATATATATATATATATATATAAATGATCTTTAATCATGATTGCCTATTGTTAATTATTGTTGGTTATGTTTGAATATGATCATGCTTGATTCATTGTTGCTGACTTTGGTTGTTTATGGTTGAATCTAGTTGACTTTGATTTACCATACTTGACTTTGGTCAGTGATGGTGGATTATGGTTATTTATGCTTGATTATAGTTAATCATTGTTGACCATGCTTAAATTTTGTGAAGACTTTTATGTGTTATGTTTGACTTTGGTAGATGTTTGGTCATTGTTGATTATGATTGATAGTAGTTTATATTGGTTTACCACGCTTGAATATATTATTACTATTATTGACCATGTTTGACAATGTTTCATTATGGTTGTGGTTATTTGATGATACATGACTATGTTTAAACTTAGATAGATTCAATTAATCATGATTGAATATAGTTGAATCTTGTTGAATATGTTTAAGTAGGATTGATAAGAATTGTAATCTCAATTGGATATTCCAAGCATCGAATGAACATGGAGAAAATTCAATTGTTGAGTTGTCTCCATGCCCATAGGATGCTCAAATTTTTTTTCGAGAGCTTTGGCATGGTTGACTAGAGTTGACCATTGTTAAACATAATTAACCAATTTTAACAATGATTAACTATATAATTATATTTAGGTATGTTTTATCGTGTTTTACTATGGTTTATTTTTGTTAATACTAATTGAACATTTAGGAAATTTTCTTCCAGGTCCATCACATAATTGAAATAATTGTCAATGCATTTCGAACCATCTAATGTGGTTCACACCCATGTCAGATTAGAATTCTCTTCATATATCTCGTCTAGATGATGAACCACATTAGATGGTACAAAACATGTCGGCAATTATTTCAATTATGTGATGGAACTGAAAGATCATTTTTTAAACATTCCTACTTACAAAAGCCCCCAAATAGTTAAACATGTTTATCTATAATTGGCTTTGGTTAACAATTGTTAGCTTTAACTAGTTGTGGTCAACTAAGGTTTTCTGTAGTTAGTAATGTTTGTGTAGCATTGACTATGGTTTATTGCCTTTAACTATGGTTGACTATGTTTAACTATGGACAACTATCTTTCACTATGTTTGATTTTTTTCTATCATGGTCGGCTATGGTTTGACCATGGTTGACTATCATTGACCATGTTTCACTATGGTCTACCAATTTTGATCATCACTGACCATATTTGAATATGTTTGACTAAATTAGATCATGATAAGTTTAGTTTTCCATGATTAACAATTGTTAGTCAATGTGGCCAAATAGACTACGGTTAAAAATACTTAATCATGCTTAAGTATGGTAGAAATTTTGAAATTGATTTTCAAATATTTGATTCGAAAAAACCCACTAATTATGATTCTTGTAACTAGCTTCTCAATTTCCTATAATTACATTGAATTTTGGCTTAATTAATTTAAAATAAACGTTTAAAGACTAAAATTTGAAATTGTAACTCAAATAACATAGCAAATACTCAACAAATTGATAATGGAGTTCACTCATATGTGCTATGTCTTTGGGTCTAGTTCAAATAATGAACGAATCCATTTATATGGTTGTAAAGTACATCATTTGATCTATTTATCTCAATAATGGTCTTGAATATGCAAATTAAATATGTGATGTCATGTAGGAAGATAGAAATGCGTTCTTCCTACAATACATTAAAACAAGCATTCCCTCTTCCTTAATTTTGGTCTTGTTCATGGCTACATCATTAGTGATGCGAGTTAGAATTCCACAAAGAAACAATCATTAATCGACATGGACTTACAAAAGCTAGACATCATCTTTTGTGATATATGATGTGAGTGGCAGTGGTATCATAAACATTCATTAGGATTTTCATTCCAACATCATGGTTAATTAGTAACTAGTAGTAGAAAACTAGTTCTTTTACAATGGATGCAAATATTTGATGGGCATTTCAAGGTCGATTGATACTAGCTAGTTGTCACTTCTATGAACTGTAACATAATAAACTCAACTGAATATAGTATTTGATGATGGATTTGGAAGAATATCACACATGTAAAGATATAGCTTTAAGGGGTCCTCTCCAATGTTATGGTTAAATTTATGGAATCCTTAATGAAACTTTCATGGCATAGAAAGATAAGTAGGATTATGGTAGAGAGGATAATCAATAATTTGGTTCAAATCAAGAAAGTTCAACATATCAATGTAAGGTAAAGAATTTTGGTTAGAAATATCTCCAACATTCACTCCAAAATGAGCTACAATCATGGTGGAACTAGGATGGGATTTGAATGAACTAAAGGTATAAGAGTTACAGGAACCAACACCGATTGCGGGAGAGGAGAAATGAAATGATTGAATATTAGAACCCAAAGGTGGGATAGGGATAATTACCTCAAATTATTGAGTAGGTGTGATGTTGCATCTAATAAGAAATCAAGGTTGATAATCTCTCAATATGTGAGACTATATCCTCGAGGGAGGTATGGTGATTGGATTCAAAGGTCACACTATAGCAAAAAACCCTAATTCAAATGATAAAGGAACGAGGTGAAGTAATAAGTGAAATATTGATCACACAAGTCACTTATTACATTCGTAGGTGGTACAATAAGTGATTTGATTTAAAATAAAGTAAATATAACCTAATCTAAGCAAACCTTTTCCTATCAAAACAAAATTCTATAGCCTAAAATATAAACTGCTCATTAAACAAGTCCTAATATATGGCTAAAGGAGCCTTGCAGACAATCTAGGTGCCAAGTAATCATGCTTCATAATTCTTGTGAATATATGAACAAGGAAGTTATAACTAATGAGGGGTAGCCATGCCTAATGCCCTCAAGAAATATGTCTTAAATTCCCTCCACCTTGTAAGAGCCACTTAGGTAAGGATTCCTAATGAATTTTCCACTACACTTACTTTTCATAGACACATGCAGCATGTTTTCTTACCTTCAAGATAAAAATAATTATCTCCGTGGTCTCTAGTCATGAAAGGGAAAAAGGAGTCTGATGCAAACCTCTTATCAATTCCATCCATTATCCTATCTAAAATGGATTTCCTTTTTCTAAATAGGTTGGTACCATGTCTGATGGAAAGGATTTGAAGTTCCCTAAAAATACAGCTTCTATGTTCCAATGTCAAATGACCAAGGGGAATTATTTGGATGCCAATAACCAAGGTCACAAAATAAGTATAAAGTTATTTTGAATCATCAAGTGGACTTGATGCATGTTACCTTATGGGATAATGTTAGGTTGAGATTGGCAACGTGAACCAAGAATAATTTTAATGGTGTGCCAGTGTGAGCATGTGTCGTGTAAACAACTAGAAATTACAAATGTTAGAAAAGTAAGTTGCACTATAAAAAAATTGACTTAAGAGTATGAAAATAATTAAGAACAACAATGGAATGTAATTAATTCCTTAGCACTTATAAGTCATTCTAATACCTAAAATAATTTGCGATATTTAAAATAAAAATCAACAAGCAATCTACTTCGAAAGATGTTTTCTCAAGCATTCAACATTAAAAAAATAAAGTGCAGTTTGGATCTTTAGAGAAGTATGATGGTGATCTAGGGGGATTCCTTTATTTTGAATTTTAAGGTTTCGTATATGAAAAAAACTACCTAAAACATTAAAAAATATGCGATCTGGGGCAGGACTAGATAGTCCAAAGGGGATAAAAGCTTAATAAGATATTTTTGATGAACATGTATTACAACAATAAATTGTGCTTTTTCCTTATCTAATATATGAGTAAGCTTTTGGAAACTATCTTGCTGAAGAGAACCTTTGTGAAAGAAGGTTTGAGGTAGTTGTGACATTGTTACTTGGTCCTATATTTTCTATTCCTTGGTTTTGAATTGATTTGATTGGGTCTTGGATGCAAAATCATTCGAAAAGATTGTCTCTTGTGACAACATCACTAAAGGAGGGAGCTTCACTCCCCTCTGCTCATCGAGTCATTGAAGTTGCATTATAATTGTTGAGATCATGATAACACTAGATTTTCTTTATAAAGTGATGCAAGAGCATGAGACTTGGAGGGAAAATCCTCAAACTTATTCCAAAAAATCCAAAAAAAATCTACAGGCAAAGGAGTGGGGTCCTTTAGCCAATATTTTCCATGCTTTTCTAGTTAAGATAGGGATATAATTAAGAATAAAAGCATTCAGTAATAATCACTTATGGATAAGCAATAATAAGTTATTTTTATGTATGATTGCTTTAAAACACTCTATGTAAAAGGCATGCTTTTATATAGATAAGGACCAAGTGGGCTTATCTATTAGTTATAAAATGAAATAATGGGACACTTTGAGGAGAACATTCCCAGAAGCGTTATCATTGACAAAAACTCTTCCTGTGCATCTGATTGATAGCTCTCTATTAGACTATTATTTTATGTGCGTATCAGTTCCGGTTCTATTATTCTTGCATTTCATTAATGGTTATTCAACCTTTGTTCCTAATTAACGTTTAAGCTTATGCCTATTGGGTTGTTTTTCTATATGTCAACGCATATATTTCCTCTTAAACGCATTATTGAGCTTCCAAGCAGAAACTCTATTTTACAAAGAGAACCCATGAAATTACTTAGCCATAGCAAAATTCTGGACTTCAAATTTTATAAGCTCTTGTCCATTCCCATATTAGTTCCAAACCAAGATCACATTGCATAATAACAAGTGGAATAGAAAGGGCCTTTGGAGCTACCGAAGTATGAAACACCAATAGCTCGGACCCGAAACACTATAGAGAGGAGTTAAAGGGATATCGGGTCCGCGATTGTTATCGCATCACTAGATCGGAGTGGAAGGAGCCTTGCCTTGGAGTATTGCAGTCGTCGATAGGAATTTCCAATAGCCACGTACTATCGCATTAGGGTTATTGGAGTGTCATTGCTCCGGTCCATGTGGAATTGTCAATAGAGACTATAAACCACCGATAATGTTATTTGTGTTAAATACATTTCTTACAATAAATCACCGATAGTGTAATTCGTTCAAATTAACACTATAGTGGTATTAAGGCATCGATTGTGTATTTCTGCTCCTTTGGAAGCAAAGGACTACAACTGTGTATTTTGTGTTTAAACACATTATCATTTGTTTTAAAGCAATGATAGTCTGTCTTTATAATTCCTATGAAATTATAGGGTGAGAAAGGGGAAAACAGACCTATTGCAATAAAGCGCCAGTAACAAAGGTTGGAGTGTATCAGAGGAAAATACATGAAGCTATCAATAGATGAATGATACACCTGTTGAAGGAGAAACATGAATTCAACGAGAAATTGAAGAAATTATATCAAGCTTTTGGCGTTTGTCCATATTACCTGCACCAAGCCCACCATTAGTGGTATCAGAGCAACCAGGTACATTGAATTGAATCTCAGAAGCAGGAGAAGAAAAGTTACTATGGATTTCAGAGTTGGAAGAGGATGAGGACATGGTGGAGGAGGATGACCTATTGCAAGTGCTGAAGTAATGGAAGTTGTGCAACAGATGCAAGCTACATTGGATGCATTAACAACAGGCAGAAATATAGATGATGGAGATGTTAGTGAACTTGAGGTTTAAGTTGCAGAGGAGGAAGTTGTAGCAGTTACCCCTGAGATGAGATTCTTCCAGTGAGTGTTGAGATCCATAGCTACACCAAAGTCCTAGGTTCCAATATATGAAGGAGGACTGAACCCAGAAGAATTGATAGACTGGATTAATGGCATGGAGAAATTCTTTGATTATGAAGAAACAAAAGATGAGAAGAAAGTCAAGTTTGCTGTCACCAAGTTAAAAGGCCATGCAGCTCTTTGGCAGGATGGTGTGCAGGCAGAAAGAAAGAGACTTGGTTGGAAACCTATCAAGAATTGGAGCAAAATGGTAGCAAACCTAAGAGGTAATTTTTTACCAAGTAATTATCAGCAAACTTTGTTCAAACAGATGCAAAATCTTAGACAGAGATCTTTGACAGTGAAAGAATACACAAAGCAATTCTACAAGGTAAGCATAAGAGTTGGAGAAGACCAGGATACAGATGAGAAGGTGGTTAGATATGTGAATGGCCTTAGGATGGACATTCAAGATGAGATAAGTCTACTGTGTCGTAAAATAGTAGAGGAAGCATATCAGGTAGCACTAAAGGCTTAAGAAAAACTCATGAGGAAGTATTCTACTAGAGGGAGAGATACTTTGTGAGGAAGGGGAAGTCAAGGTGGTAGAGGAAGATCTAAAACACCTAAATATGGAGCTAGCAACAACTTAACCCAGCATGCACCCACAAGAGGTGATGCAAGAGGTAGAGGGAGCTTTTGTAGAGGAATAGTAGGTAGAGGAAGAGGAAGAGAAGTAAGATGCTACAGATGTAAGAAGCTATGACAGAGAGCCTTTGAGTGCCTAGAGAATGCAGGAACAAGCCAGAGGAATGCAATTGTTGCTCTAGTTGAGGGAGAAGCACAAGTAGTAACAGTCGTACA
Source organism: Pinus taeda (assembly GCA_000404065.3). Classification (NCBI taxonomy): domain Eukaryota; kingdom Viridiplantae; phylum Streptophyta; class Pinopsida; order Pinales; family Pinaceae; genus Pinus; species Pinus taeda. Next base: position 157,976 of record APFE030350115.1, read on the forward strand.
AGAAGAAAATATACGAGAGAGAGGAGAATCTTTGGGAGTTAATAAAGTTTTGCTCAATTCAACAAAGGAGATAGTTGAACCATCACAAAGAAAGACTTTATTCCAGACAATGCATAAAGTTCAAGGGAAATTTTGTGAGATGATCATTGATAGTGGCAGCACTAATAATTTGGTCTCGACAAAAGTGGTGGAGAAATTCAAGTTGAATACAATGAAACATCCAACACCTTACAAGGTGTCATGGTTGCAAAAGGGACATCAACTGTTAGTGAATGAACAGTGTAAAGTAGAATTTCAAGTGGGCAAGTATAAAGATAAAATTTTATGTGATGTGATACCAATGGATGTGTGCCACATATTGCTTGGAAGACCTTGGAAATATGATAGAAGAGCCATGCCTGATGGAAAAAGAAACACCTACAAGTTTGGAAAGGATGGTGTCAATCATACGTTGTTGCCTCTGCAAGAAGAAGATGTACCAGGAAAGCAGACTGATCCAAAAACTCTATTATTAGGAGGAAAGGAATACTTGAAGTAGATTGAAGAGAATGAGGTAAATTTTGTTGTAATTTGCAAGCCCAAGGTAATAAGGCTTCTGCTAAAATTTCTAATGTAGCCATTGAAATTCAAGAAATGTTGGAGAAATATTGTGATATTAGTGTTAATGATTTACCTAATGTGTTACCACCCATTAGAAGAGTTGGCCATCACATAGATTTGATTCCTGTAGCAAGTCTACCTAACAAAGCATCTTATAGATTGACTCCTACAAAAAATCAAGAGGTTAGGAACTAGGTGCAAGAATTGCTTGACAAAGGATTAACCAGAGAAAGCTTGAGTCCTTGTGCAGTGCCAATAGTGTTGAGTCCAAAGAAAGATGGAGGCTGGATAATGTGTATAGATTCGAGAGCCATCAATAAAATCACAATCAGGTAAAGATTTCCTTTACCTAGAATTGAAGATTTAATGGATTGCTTGAGTGGAGCAAAGTGTTTTTCAAAAGTAGATCTTCAAAGTGGGTATCATCAAATAAGCCATAGAGAAGTAGGAATTAATTATTTCCAACTCCCCCCCTTAATGACTACTTGTCATGATAGTCAAATCCACCACCATCAGGCGAATTGCATGTACAGAACTTCCAAAAAACAAAGAGAGATCAGCGCCTTTCTAAGCCAAATATTCATGTCCAAATAACAATCGCAAACAGTTGCGCTGATTGCGCCTTTCGACGCAACTGTTAGATAGAAAAGTACACCAACCCTCTTATGCTCAGACACACCAATATCTGAGACCGTGAGCCAGGTGTTACTACAGTCCACCTGCTCCTACGAGCACAAAGCTACCGTGTACACGTTAGCCACTCAGGCAATATGCCACCACCGGGCAAGTCCGATCTACCACCACCGGGCAAATCCGCCAACTTCAATATGCCACCACCGGGCAAGTCTCATCTGCCACCACCAGGCAAATCCAGAACTTCAATATGCCACCACCGGGCAAGTTTGATCTGCCACCACCAGGCAAATCCGGAACGTCAATATGCCACCACTGAGCAAGTCTGATCTGCCACCACCGGGCAAATCCGGAACTTAAATGTGCCACCACCGGGCAAGTCGTGTAGCCACTAAGGCTCTATAGATGGTTTCTGGCTCACCACCAACCATCACATTACAGTGACAAAAGATGGTTTTAGGCTGACCATAAACCATTACAAAGTGGTTTTAAGATCACCACGAACTTTCAAATGCCTTTACAAGGCTTACATTCCATACTTCCACATTTGGAATTTCTGGGTACATACAATGACTATTACAACATGCTAGGGAGTCTATTCCACAAACCACACTACCTCAAACAAACCTCTACTTTGTTGTCCACCATAAACATTGTCGCTGATCCTTTACCTCATTTGTGAGGGGTCCACTGATAAAGAAACCAGAACATAGGCACTCACAACCCCACGAAGAGAACACAATTTTCGCTTCAAGAACAATTTTCAAGCATATTGCCTCATGCTTGCTAACAATGTGCAATAGGATCTCGATCATCCTTCAATCTCTGATGTAGCTCCAATTGATATCGTTTTCACTGTCATGTGTTCACCATTCCATGCAAATTTGCTTAGTGTTGGAATGACCAGTTCCAACACACATTCATAATTGTGACAATAGTTGGTCAGACCAAAGTCACTTCAATAATAACATAAAATACCATGACATGAAATAGTTAGTACGAAATCAATAGAATTTACTTCATGGCCAAATAGTAAGAGTAGAAACTAGGTCGCCCTTGCTAGAGGACAAACAGAGAGCAAAAAAAATGGGCTGACACACCCCAATCACCCAAAACTGCTCATTTCTCCACCAATCATCAATACCAACCCCACTCATGATACACAATTTTGAAGGCTCACGAGAAACAAGCTACAAAATTGGATACAATCATGAGAAGCTAAAAGATATGAAAAGTCAGAATGTACATTTAGCAAATCCACAGTGAGATTGTCCTATCAAAATCAGAGAACATGGGACATAATAAGAATCCTAAATCAGCTCTCCAGATTCCTAATTGAGAAGATCATAATCATCTAAATGCTCATTGTATTGCAACACTTTCCTCTTGATCTTTGATGTGTCGACCCATGTAACAAAGTCTTCAAAAGCCCTTGTCACCAGAAATGCTGGATTTGTAACAGTGTCTGGGCCAACACGGATATGGCCTTGCTCAATGTATTTGACAACTTTCGTTAAGCGTTCTGCATTATGTAACCTTGCACCTTTAATCAAAAGTCTGTTACATCCAGCAACAACAATTTAGCCTCAAATAGTGTGCATGAATCTGCGATGGAATGGAGGGGCTCTACCTAAGCACACAACAACTATTGCCAGTTGCTCCGCGTCCCCTAAATCATTGTATTCGGCAACAATTACTATCCCTCTCGAAACACAAGCATAATACACCAGTTTTGCAGAGACTCCATCATTTATTTATGACCAATAAAAATATGACAGATGTCCATTCTAAGAAGGTGATACAGTATTCTATCCTTCCAATAAAGTTGAAAACATTAGACATGATCGAGACCTTCCAACTTTACAGCAAATCCAAATGAATACAGACACAACAAAATCGCGCACGGCTGTGAAACTTATTATACTCAATCTTACTCTGTATCAGTGATCATGATCGGGCTCTCGTGTACAGCCACCACAACAAATAGGAATATATGAACCAGATCACCATCATAGCAACCACAGCTACATTCGGTTTCCCCGGCCCCACATGCGCTTAGATGCCAGCTGCCCGTCATCGTTCAGGGCATAGGATTCCACCCCATACTAATACTAGCTTCAAGATGTATCTGAGAAGCCGATTCCCTGGTGGGCGAGAGAATGAGTGCCAAAGGGAACGCCTTTCGGACGCCCCGAGGAGCCTGAGGGTGGCTCCCCCGTAAAATCCCTGCAATTATTGGAAAACAGAAAGCAGTTGTCTTCCCGGATCTAGTTTGAGCACACGCCATCAAATCCCGCCCCGCGAACGAAATAGGTATAGCGTACTTCTGGACAGGAGTGGGTTTCGTATAATTACACCTTCGCAGATTGTTATTCAGGCTCTCCCCCAAGTCGATCTCAGAGAAAGTATTAACCGGAGGAGGAACTCCATCGCCGACTCCATTTTGCTCTCCCAATACACCATCCCTTCTCCCGTCGTCTGGACTCTCAGCAGATGGGAGTCTTCCAGCTGCACTAGCAGACCCATCCTCTGGCTGAAGTATCCCACAATTGTGTGCCGAATTATCTCCATTGATCCGCTACTTCTTGCGCTCAGTGTGAACGCGTCTGCTGACAGCTTCAGCATGAAGCAGGCTTCGTTGCCCACCTCTTTTTCTCCCACACAGCATGTGCCGGAAAAGAGATTCGCTATTGTTCAAGGATCAAGCCCCTGTGTGGCACGCCTGAGAGGCCTACACGGTCCCCGATGTACAGGCCACTGAAAAAAAACAGACAGGGTTACCACTTCCAAGGGCGGGGGATCGACGAAACAGAGGAGGTGGCGATTTCGACTCCTATCTCGCTGCTTCAAGACAGGCAGACTCGAATCGCTTCATGACAGGGAAACTGAATTGCTCCTCCAACAGGCCTAAATAAATGGACAAGCCAAAACCAAACATTAAACAAACTCTTTATTTCCTTAGCCCAGGAGGGGCCAGGCCCTCACACGCTCTGTTACCAAAATAAAATTAGCACAACCAATATATTTTCTATTATTATTCATGAATGTGGAAATTACACACATATTTATACAATCAATAGTTTCAAGATAGGAATTCTATCTTGGACGTACACTAGTGTGGTTGAGAGATTCTCTCAACCACACACTAAACTAGGAGAAACTAAATTCCTATTATGTAGGAACAAACTCCTCAAATGAAGAATTACAAACATAGACAAGTAAGAATTAATTATTTCTCACTGTTGACAGATTGAGAAGAATGAGTGAAAATAGAGATGGAGATTTATGAATAGTTCATAAAACAGTTAAAGATGAAGAATTCATAAGTTCTTTTTTAGGAGTATGATAGAATAACTCATAGTTATTAATAATATCTAAAATGTAGTGATATGGATCCTAGAGATAAAGTTTATGGGAAAGTTGAGAGTATGAGAGGGATGAGTGAAAATGGAGACTACTTATGTCTGACTCATTCGGGGTGGACTTCAGAGGCATTGGCTAGGCGTTAGCGTTTGGTTTTTGGCTGGCTGGGATTGTCTTCAGTTGGTCAGTGTTCGGACTTCGGCTGAGCTTTGCTCTTACCGGTGAAGACTTTGGCTTAGCCCCGCTCCCTCCCGGTGCTTTACTTAGCGTTCTTCCTGCCTATGGTCAATTTCTCACTTAGCAATGTTACGTCATGTGTGGTTTTTTATGGTCAATTTTTCATTTAGCAATGTTAGGATATAGTTATTTCCTTGGTTTGAACAATTTTTTAAATATGATGTATTTGTTATGGCATCATTAAGTCGATTGCAGATTCTTTAAATATTCGGGAATCTCCAATCGATTTAAGTTCAGGGTTTGTTATGGTGTTGGTGCTGCTGAGATAAATTTGGAGTTGGTCATTCATGAATGTTCTCACTTACTAGTTGGGATTGTTTCACTAAATAGATCTACGTATGGAAGATCTGTGGACAAACCTACATGGTGTGGTGTGCTTCAAATTATAGTAACTAAGCTGTTATGTGTAGCTATTGTGGAGTTTACTGCGTGGAGTTATTTGAAGCACGAAACTTTGGATGGATGCAAACGAGTTCGACTAACTACATCGAATTCTTAATGCGTTGGACGCTCGGAATTCATACAAAATGTTCTTTCGAATTGCTTACAAACTATTTTGAAACTGTGAAAAACCTTTTTTGATTGTTGGACAATTGTGAAGTAATAATTGTAGCCTGAGCTGAGCTGAGCGGGGAGCTTGTGGAGCGTAATACATGTCGTAAGCTGTAGTGCAGTAGATTAAATGAAAATCAATTTGTAAACGAGAATTTGTGTGCGATTGGATCTACATGATGTCGTCGAGTTGCAGTGTATTGGTCTTGTGAAGAGCAATTTAGAAGTCTATGCCAAGTTCAAGTTCAAACAAGAAAATCTTTGTCTTCCTTCAGACGACCTGTCATATAATTTAAATTCCTGGTTTTCAATTTTTTTCTCCACAAAAATGGCCTTGCATTCGCGCTGTGAATTCAAATATTTTTTTCCTATTTCATAATAATTAAAAAAAAAATCCTTTCAAATTTTGAACTCGATATGAGAAACGAGTACATCGATACGTAGCAAGGAGTGGAAGGAAAATTTGCATGAAAGTCAATATCCAAATCTGTAAAGTTGAAAAAATATATATTTTTAAAGCAGATTTATAATAGACATGTCGTCTAATAAATGGTACATTATCTACCAAAGCTAACCCTTTCTTAATTCCTACCAATAATAACCATATATATTATATATAATATATAACGGTTACCACTAATAGGTGTCATCATTGGATTGTCATTTTTAGTCCCTGCCCTCCGGGCCTGGCAGGGACTAGTAATCGATTCCCTGCGATTACATTAGTTTGACACGGGAACCGATAATCTATTTCGGTTAAACAGAAATTAAACCAAAGTTTTTGCGGATATGGCCCACTTTGCCGATGCATTTAACCAATGGCTAAATCGATGGTCTTATTTGGCCTCATTACGAGGTATGAGTTCTCAAAACTTAGGCAAAAGTTAGGAAAATGGTTTGGTTAATTAGGACAGGTTCCGGTCAGTGAATTAATGCTATCTTTGGCATAGCATTACTTGGCTGACATTTAATGTTTGGCTAACATTACGGAATTGGGGGTATTGTTGTAGGTTAAGTTTATTTAAACGCGGACAGCTTGTTGCCATGTGTCTTCATGCATGTTCTAATTCTACCCCATAAAAACGAGGACGGAGACCCAAAATACAACACTTCTGGTAATTATCTATTCCATTTTTCTTCCCCGCTTCCGGTTCTCCTTTCTGCCCTGCCTCGCTTTCTTTCTGTGCAAGGAATTCATATCCTCTTTCTTTCTGTGCAAGGAATTTGTGCAAGGAATTCTGTGCAAGGAATTCATATCCTCCTTGCGGTAGTCATACGGCGGCCCCAGCTTCCCATTCTGTTAAAGCCGCAGCTTGATCGGCGTCCTGTAACAGAGAACCAAACAGACAGGTTAAAACTAACGCCTAACTGAGTCTAATTGTGGTTTATTTTCTAAATTTGAAACTGAGTATTTGATATATGTTTCTCTTATTTATTTTCCAGGTAAACTGCATCCTCACAGTTCCTACTGTTGTTTTTTTGCGTTCTATTTTGTTGGGACCTTAGCAATTACAGATTTAATTTAGAAAATTAATCACTTGGATGACATTTACGTTAAGGAAGTAATAGCAGATATTGCATGTTGCAACTACTAAGCATTGCTATATAATCACATGCAGGTTCTCTAAAATTGGTGGTTTTGATTTGAAACTATCTACAATCTCCAAAATGTTGCTGCATACCAGGTATATTGCTGCAACTTACTGCCTCACCTCACGTTGCTGCATACCAGGTATATTGCTGCAATTCTCGACGGCGGCCCCAGCTTCCCATTCTGTTAAAGCCGCAGCTTGATCGGCGTCCTGTAACAGAGAACCAAACAGACAGGTTAAAACTAACGCCTAACTGAGTCTAATTGTGGTTTATTTTCTAAATTTGAAACTGAGTATTCGATATATGTTTCTCTTATTTATTTTCCAGGTAAACTGCATCCTCACAGTTCCTACTGTTGTTTTTTTGCGTTCTATTTTGTTGGGACCTTAGCAATTACAGATTTAATTTAGAAAATTAATCACTTGGATGACATTTACGTTAAGGAAGTAATAGCAGATATTGCATGTTGCAACTACTAAGCATTGCTATATAATCACATGCAGGTTCTCTAAAATTGGTGGTTTTGATTTGAAACTATCTACAATCGGTAACTTTGGAGAGGAATAAGAAGAGATTGGCTTTGTATGGTATTTGAAGTGGCTACAGCATTTGTTCCATAAGCATAGCAATAAAACTTATTAAACAGAATGGGAGCTTGTTTCTCGGGTGAGAAGGGCAAGTCTTGTACAGACGGGAAATGTCAGTCTTCAAAATCAAGGAAAGGGCGGGGGAAAACTGTTACTCCTGTTTTAGGTACTCCTCTTACGAACACAAAGAAAGGAGAAATTAATAGATTCAGTCATTCTTCGGAAGAAACTACTATTCACAATCTTGTGCACCTGAGTTCAGACAGGTCTGTAACTGCACACAGCAAACCTGAAGTTGCAAGTGTGAACTTCCATGTCAATGAGGTTGAAGAGGGCCATACTCGAACAGAGTCTTACGGTAATGAAATGATTGCTTAATGTTCTTTGAAAGAGATTTGATTTATGCTTATAATACAAGATGCTTGAAAAGCTTGTTTAGTTGAGGGTTTCTTACCATATAATGACCAAATCAGCAAAGTTGCCGCCCAGAACAAGAGAAAATCAAAATGCAGGAACAGTCAAACCACCTCAGAAATCTTCGCCTGGCCTGCTGCGAAGAATCAACTAAAGCGCTCGTCTTTCCTTTTGCAGAGATCAGTGCTGCTAATTTCCCGCCTCCGCTGTCGAATGACATCCATGGCGAACTCGTACATGGCCTTTACTGCATAGCGGAGGCATTTTTTCCGACCATGAGGACGAGCAGCAGCACCCCAAGCGGCAGAGCAAGGGCAGGGCTACGTGGCAGTTAGCATACTATTTGGCCTCACCTAAACATTGCAGTGTGTCGTTTGGGCAGATACATTTGACAAGTTACCCTAGCCGCACATGCAGCCAATGATTTATCTGCATGAGTGTTTCCACGTTGCGAGGAGTAATAATAAAATGTACTATACTGATGACTCCGTTGTATAAAATAATTTTTATTTCCTTTGTTTCAATTTATAAAACCCCGCATTTATAATTTTTCCCTACCTCACAATGTCAAATAAATAAGGTATATATTTCTTCATTTTCTAAGAATTTGTCTCCTTTACTATATTTTGCATTAGCTGAATTTATTAGCATCTTAATGATTAAGACTTGTTAGTTGGGTATTGACATGCTATCTAGTTACTCTAAAATCTGAGAAGCGGGATTGGTATTATGTTTTTGTCAATTCCCTTGGCACTGGCATGTCGCGTGTCACTTATAAGACTGATTCATTTTGTATAGATCTAGGCTTTGTATGGTATAGATGAAATTCGATCTTAAACCGTTAAAAACTAGCGCACACCTAAATGAGGAAAACAAAATTCAGAAGTACCAACAAAGACAGTGCTATAGTTTAATTTAGTCTCGGATATTAAAGCATAAAATACTCTCGCACATGGTATAGATGAGATTCGATCTTAAACCGTTAAAAACCAACGCACATAGTATACATAAAGTTCTAGAAAAGCCCAGAAAGCCCTCGTATTCTTATAGGCGTTGTAATGAGGCCACACTTTCACAATTTACGTATCTGTCCTCACATTTGACGCACAGAGGCTTCCTGTTTTAGTAAATTTTTCGGTCGTGGGTTCGATCTCTGTAATTCTCACAGCTTCTTCGACTGCTTTCACTTGTTCTTGGCCTCCAATCAATTCAGCTGGCGCCGTAGTAATCTGCACAAGCAAGCAATAAATCGTGGGATTACCCCATAGTCGGTGAAGGGAAAGTTATGCAATGTTTAAATCTCGCTCCAGATAACTGCAAACTAACATGCCCAAATTTCTTTATGCAATATGAGTCTCAGCTCTTTGTTAACACGCCCTGGTTTCTTTGTGCAAGATCACTCTCGGCTCTCTGCTGTCCAGATCTTGACATTCATGAAAGGATACTTCTCGGCAATGGGATTTAACGGGATTTAACGCATTTCCTTGCTTTCTTTAGCTCTTCAATGCAGATGCAGGTGCATTGTCAGGCTGAGCAACACCTGGGGCAGATTTAAACAGATTCGGCATGCTTGCTCTGCTAATGAGGTCGGCTTGCTCAAGTTGCCTTGCGCTGAGCTCTTTCAGTGCCATTTTCGACTAAATCTGTCAATGGTTCAGGGCTGGGGCAGGGACTAGCTGCCCCGCAGCCCTTCTTGTTTTAATATGAATCTCAAATGCAAGGCTTTGTTAACCACCTCGCCCCGCAGCCCTTCTTGTTTTAATATGAATCTCAAATGCAAGGCTTTGTTAACCACCTCACTTTTATAGTTTAGGGAAGGGTAGGGGCCATTTCGCATTTTTAACTGTAATTTGTGCCATTAGAAATGGGTTGTTGGTAATAGTAATAGCATATGACTATGGATTAATTGGAAACAATCAAACAGAAAAGGAGGTTGTCTTCTTGTTAGAATAGCAAACCATCGAGAGAAACCTCGATATGAACCAAAATATTGAGAGAAAATTCGTCGTCAACAATGGTGAAGAAGATGCAATTTTTGTTTCAAATGAAGGTAACGAAAGATCTTTACCACACCAGTGCTCCATTAAAATGGTTATCGATTATGTTTTTAAAAGAAAAATTAAGTCACATGGAATCTTTACGTACCACATCAATATTTATAAAACATGCAAATTCAATTTCATATATAATAAAGTGTTTGTTCATTAAGACAAGTTTAAAGGAAAAATGGACATCAAAAGAATATAAACTAATGGTATCATGGGCATCAAATTAATGAAGGGCGTGCTTTGCAGTTCCAATGGTAACTAAGTGAAAGATAATTTTCGAGTATAAATATATTTACATGATGTAAATATAAATGTCATATATATGTGTTCAATAGTATTTATAAAAAATAATTCTAAAGTATCTATGTCAAAGTTAAATAAAATCAAGCGAGGGATGTAAATTAAGTTACGAGAGGTTGAAAATCTATGGATCTAAATAGCTTTATGTTAAATTAAAGTTAAGGAGAATGTCAAAATATTGCATGTGGATTAAAATGATAAGTGTAAGCTTCAACAAAATTGGACTTAGGTAAAACTTAGGGCCATGGAGAAGTTATTGGGGGTGTAAGCAGGCATGATTGGTGTTACTTGATATCCATGGTCAAAGGGTTTGGAGTCAAAGTAAAGTGAAGTTGTAGTAATTTCCATGGTGCATCCATTAAATTTTTCAAACGAAGATCATAGGTTTCTTTATTGGATATTGATCTTGTTCCAATGAAGAAACATTTTTATAAATGTATGAAGAAAATTGTTGTTGTCTTGTTGGATGGAGATTCTCTTACAAGATTTTTTTTTTTTTAATGCAGATACAATAGAAGATTCACAAGACATATTTTGGAAAAATATGAGAAAAACAAACTCCATGAGAAAATAAGTTGAGCAAAATTTTTTATGCCGAAAAAATACAAGATTCACAAGAGAATTTATGGAATATGGTGACAAAAGCAAACTCTGTGACAAAATAACTTGAGAAAGAAAAGTGCAAGAGGAGAAATAAGATGAGGACAGAAGTTGATGGACTCTTGGACATGAGTAAAGAAGAAAAAAATTATGAAGTATAATGCAGCAATGAAAGTCCAAGGAGAAAGGAAGAAAGTAAGAAAGTTGATGTAGGAGGAATGAAATAGTAGAAGCAACCATAATAGAAGCGAAAGAATGAAGCAATGGAAGAGAATTGGCCATAAAAGAACGTAAGAGAAGTGAAAAAATAAGGAAAAGAAAGAAGAATGTATAGAAGAAGGACATGAAGAAAAATATATTATAGTACCATCTGTTTAGAATTTAGATGAAAATGTAGTGAATCCATGAAAACATCCCAAAAAGTTTTATGGTCCCCAATTAATTTGATAGGAAATGTTTATATGAAAAAAAAAAAAGATAAATATAAATATAAATTAAATGTATTTGAATTAATTATATCAAACACATTTAATTATTTAGTTGTACTATTTTAGAATTTAATAGATGAAATGCCTACTATAATACATTATATTATTATTAAAGTAATAAACCAACATTGAGCATCTAGGACAATTGATATGAAAATTGTCCGTCTTGTATTCAACTCCATGCCACCATATCCATGATTTGAAGATGTCTCCTATTGGAAATCCCAATTCCCTTTAGCAATCCTTTTACTATCGTGGGAACCTAAATATATAAGTTCAATAAGATCTTCTAATGGTCTCCTTTTTTTTATATTTTTTATATTTAGAGCTCTTCCTCAAGAAGTTTGACAATATTGATCCTTAATATTATTGAGCTTCTTTCAATGTCTTAAACGTTAATTATAATGAGTTGCTTCAAAAAACAATATAGTGTCAAATCACTTCGATACTAAGCAATAATTAATCTAAATAACTTATGCACTAATTAGGCTGATAGGCCTTCCTATGCATTAACTTCTTCGTAACACTTTCATTCTCCTATTGACATCTGTCAAGCATCCATCGATCATATATTCATGCACGTCTTTGTATTCAAAATGGCATCATATTGCAAAATATAGAAATAACTAGAAATAGTTGCAGAAAATCTGTTGCACAGAAAGCTAGAGAAATCAGGCTTGCCAATGTCACTATTGTATATGGCTAGCATTTGTGTGCGCCGAGGTCTTATAATCCTATAATCAATATGCATCAATTTCTTCACCAACACTTTCATTCTCGTATTGACATCTATCAAGCATCCCTCGATTATATATTCATGCATGTCTTTATATGCAAAATAGCATCATATTGCAAAATATAGAAATAACTAAAAATAGTTGCAGAAAATCTGTTGCGTAGAAAGCCAGAGAAACCGGGCTTGCCAATGTCACTATTGAATATGGTTGGCATCTGTGCGCACCGAGGTCCTATAATCATGTCTTTGAGGTGGATGGGAAACAATGTATAAAGATGCATGGCGTTAGTTCTATATTATCGGTTGTATGGAGGTTTAAACACATGCTCATATAAATCTCAGACTCCACTTTACCAATTTAAACCTTTTTTTTCATCAGATTTCTCTGGATTTACCTCATGGTCCATCATATTCTTTCCCGTATGTGTGAGACAAAGTCTTGGTTGGCTTAGTTGGAATTTGGTAGGAAGCTGCTGTTCTCTCATCTGGTCTGCTATTTGTATGTATGAATTGGGTCGGAGCAGCAACAGATGCAATCTAAAAGTTCAATGCCATGGCTGGTTATGTGTAGCCAGGTTTTGTATTGTTCCTGCTTTACCGGGTCACAAATGGCTTACTGGGAGTCGCGTTATCAGGGCTTGAGAATGAAATCGCCATTGCTCTCCCCAGCGAGGGAAATACCAAAAGATTATTAGTCTGCAATGAGAATAACAAGTTTGTTTCTTGTCTGGTAAGCTGTTTAAGACCCGATCTAGTGTGTGGTTTTGATGGCATTACATATTAGTGTGAGTGTGCAGATGCTCAGTGCGCCAGCGTAGAAGTGGCCGAGATCGGTTTCTGTGAAGTGGGCAATGGAGGAAGCGACCTTTTGTCTGGGCAGGCTCTTTTACTGGCACATATAGTGTGGTTAATTTTGTTAGGATTCATTGTCCTCATTGGAGTCCCTTGAATTAGTGATTGTTAGGGTTAGGATTATTTGGGTTTCTATGATGTCTGGGTCGCTATTCTACTGGGCTTAAGATTCTGCAAAAGTGCTGACCTCGGAAAAGAAAAAAATCCGGCCATTATTGGGTTGGTAGTTGCAGTGCTCTTGTGTTCTATGTATCTTTTTCTTTATAGGGAGGTTTGGACGCTATTATGTCAATAGAAGGGACTTTCTGATGTATTGTTTTTGCCAGCATTTTTCGTTGTTTTTGGGATGTATTTGTACCCACATCACCAGAAAGGTGAGCCATTGATTGTTACATTTCAATAAAAAAAACCCTCTGAAGGGTTAACTGATTTTTTAAAATATGTTTGTTTGCATTTCAAACATTTGTTGTGGTTAATGAATGATCTCTCTTTTTTACTTGGTGACTGGTGACTTAGTATGACACTACATGGGCATGCTTCGCTAGTAGAGGACATAGGTATCTTCTTATTTGATATATTTAGAGCACTGAAGGAAGCGCTTGTGATGCACATTAAATTCAGCTCAACCAAACTATTATTCTTCTCTAAACAGCTATCTTCTTCATTGCAGCATTCCTATCTCCGCCAAGAGGGAAATTTGGGTTGTTTTTTGACAAACGTGTAGAAAATCCTTGTATTATATCTACCATTAAATCTACACACTAAACAACCATCCTCTTCATTGCACCATTCCTAACTCCGCAAAAAGGGAAATTTGGGTTGTTTTTCTACTAACATGTAGATAATCCTTGTATTTCTCTCCCATATCCGCCAATAAATTTACACACCAGAAAAGAAAATGGAAGCTATAAAATCCAAGGTGAGCTGTTCTTAGTTGGAGGTCGGCCAAACAACATAAGCAAGAGACATTCATCAATCCTTATTTGGACAAGTATTTACATGTACAAAAAATAAAGCATCTCAGGGTCTATTCTTAATTAGTATTGGGTTTGTTTTCTTAGTTGATTTTAACAGGAAAGGATATCATTTGTATTAAAAAATGGTTGTGGCCAAGCCATACAGCAAGATAACAAAACAAAAATAATGGTTTAACAATTGTCTTTCAAAAAGACTCAAAATTTAAAAATCGTCGTCTACTCTTACTTTTCTAGAGGTATAGCTGTAAAGCCAACAGGTACAATGTCTAGCATACTGAACTGGTAAAAAAACTACTTTGTAATAAATAATAAAAACCTGAACTTAAATGAAATCATGTCTGCCAAAGGCTTCTTGCTTGATGGCTGCCGGAAGATTGAATTCCAGAGCTGTATTTCTGATCTCCGTGTCACGAGAAGTTTGCTAAACAGTTCCCTCATCTTTCACTACAATACAAACCAAGCTAATGGATGCCTTTCGAGGGATGACCCTAGAATATGAAGTGTCTTCATTTAAGTGTGAGCTTGTGGCTAGGCCTAGAGCCAGCTCATAGAGTGTCATACAATTTTCTTCCACCTTCTGTATTTGCTTACTTTGACATGTCAATTTCCCAGAAATCTCTGCGCCACTTTTCTATCTGCAATTAGAAGAATAGCCAGTCTGCTGTTGAAGTATGAAAGGGCTACTTGCATATCTCAACTTGGTGATCATTTATTATCTGGGCTCTTCAAAGGTCTAAGGACTCACAAAGAATACACCGACCCAAATGATTGTGTCCCACCTTTCTTTTCTAGATCTCCCCAATAGATATTGTGCCACCTGCTGGGAAGAGAACCTTCACTTAAATCAATTCAATTTGCCATAGGACAGCTTACCTGTTGAATTTTGGTAGTTCTCTTAACTCGATAATTCTTTGTTATGATTTTACACTCAGGTTGATATTTTATTTTATTTATTATGCAACATAAAACAATTATACAGAGAACTACAAAAAAAAAACATGAAGAGATAGCCACACAAGAAGTTACATGGGAAAACCCCACTCCAAAGAGAAACCCATCAATCCTTTCCTAATGGAATCAAGTCAACAGGACATTAAGTCATATACAAACCAACTAGTAATGTAGCTAAGATAACCAACCTCCAAGTGCCAAGTCAACCCTCGAGCATACCAAGACAAAATGCTTCCAAATCTGTCCACAAAAGAGGTCTGCTTCAGTTCTCCAAAAGCCAAATTTTACCTTCTGCCTTAGCCTCAGATTATGCCACAGAGATTAGCATTATACTTCAGAGTAAAAGCCTCAAACTTCACATGGTTCCATTTCTCATTATTTCACAAAGTATTATGCCTTAGACTTCACACTTACTTCCATAGGAATGAGCCACAAAACCCCAGAAAATTATGCCTCAGGCTTTGTCTTCTACTTGACCTTCCAAATCTCCTTGAGCAAGGGCAGATCAGAGATATGTTTTACTTCTGTTTTTAGCCACTGAGATCAGAAATATATGTGTGAGAGATGTATCAAATGAGGAATGCGAGTGGGCTATATGTATGGTCTCCAAGCCATGCGAAAGGGTGCCACTTAAGCTGAGCCGACATGAGGGTTAGGAGGGCTGAGTTGGGAGCTTGGTAGGGTAAATGACACTTAACAAAATTCAATTTTCTTCCTTTGAAAGGTCACGAAGAACATGCCCTTCTATATTTTTTTGATCAATACAAAGCATGAAGAATATGCTTGTCAATAATAATTTAATTATTTAAAAGTACATAAATAAAATAATATATGAATACTGAACATAGCTACATTCTTCAACATTACCCAATCCAACTTTGGACAACAAAATCTGAAAACACAAAGCCAAATGATGCTTAATAGCAACCATGTCCCGCCGCAGATGGAGGAACCAAATACCAGAGAAACCCAAAACCATGCCACAAAGAACGCATGGATGCAAGGTTAGTTGATCATTGACTAGTGATCAACTTCTCCAGAGATTGGGAATCCCACCCTCAGCCTTCCAATGCATCACTCGGAGTTGATAAAATTCACCATGCGTCAGAGTAAATGACAGGTTACCAGATACTGGGAGGACTTTAGTGCCCATTCTTTCACCATAATGATGCTCCTCCACTTCTCTTGAATATGCGTGTTTCCTTCATTCTTATGATATATTGTGTACTTTGAATGTTAAAGGAAGATGTGAAATAGTTGCAGCGTGCCCATTTATGCATAACTTGCCATTGTCCATCAAAGTTACTTCATTTTCCTTAAGGTCTAAACTTGGTAGAATTCCATTTTTTTGAAGCTCCTTGTTGGCACTTGAGCACTACGAATGAGTCTACACAGACACATATCTCGATGGCTTGATTGGTTTTGCATATGCTGAACTATAACCGTAGAGTCCCCAAGAACTGTAAGTCAATTTATTTCTCTTGGCTTGGGAATTTTCAACTCTTGAAACAATGGCATGCCTCTGCTTGATGTTTGGTGGATTCTCCTAAACCCCTTTCTTAAACTTAGTTCTTGATTTCCTCTGGGATCAATGAGGATCCCTACTATACCTGCCACCTCAAAGTTTGGTTTCTTAGTTTTAGTTTTAGTTTATATTTTTACCTAATTTGTTTTTTAAGTTTAGCCTTTATTCCTTTAGCTTCTATATTTGTTTTCTAAGGAAAACTTCTCATGATTCCCCCTCTTCCCTACAATATCAAAATGGAGGGTAGCTCAACTGCCAACCACCACAGCTGGTCACCCTAAGGGACTCTACTGTATTTGATCATGTGACTTATGGCTTATCCTATCTGCAACAATACTTGGGAAGGTGGTTCAAATGATTGAGCTGGCCCTTGGGACTCTTTTTAGGTTTTCAGATTTTTGGTTCAACTGATTGAGCAATCCCCTAGCGCTACTCTAACTTTTAATTGTTTCTTGTTGCTTAGGTGTTAAATTTTTTTAGCTTCTTGTTTCTCATTTTCTTCCTTCCTTTAAGCTTCTTTAGCTTGACATTTTATCTTTGGTGTTGGTTTGGGTTTTCTTTCATTTTAGCCAACACAATTTTCTCCACTGTATTTGTAAGTGGGCATTGGATTGGTGGTGTGAAACATCAACTCAGTTGGTAAAAACACAACTATTCCAGAATTCTCTTCTACTAGTGACTTACACTGTACAATATGTAAAGATCAAACACACTAATCCTAATTTTACTGGTGCCTGCAAATTCTAATAAGCAGGAGAGTATCTCCTATATATATACTAATCTCACAATCAACCCACATACCATTTACTTCCACAAATGATCCTTTACATTGGCTAAAGGGTCATAACAGTTGATCAATGTTTACTCATTCAAGACTTTAACAAATGATAGCATTGAACTACCATTATACATTGTGCATTCTAATGAGTGTATACATTTCAAGGTGTTGCTTTAGACTCCCTTGACCTGTTATATAGAATAATACCTATGCTACAAAGTGCATTTAACTACCATGGAACTGCTATATAGATGATATTTGGATTAAATATGTTTGGATTATATTGAATTTTGTTGGAGCAAACAACGCACAGCGGAAATTAAATAGCATACACAACACACACAAAATATTAAAATAACACAAAGATTTTTAACGTGGTTCACCCAACCAATCTGGGCTACATCCACCAAATAGAGGCATCGGAAATCTTATTATTCAACAGGACATTACAACAATTTAATTCCTCACACACTCTCAGCTCTACTCAAATATCCTCTACGAACTTACATTTGTATAGCTGGGAGTAGAAGACTGAATCATAAATTCTCTCACAACAAATATAGGATGCAATAACTCCTTCTCAAAAATAAATGGAGCTAATTTAGCAACAAATCCTATTTTTGTCACATACATGAGATTTTTGCCAAATTTAATGAACATAAAATCTCAACAATCTCCACCTTGACAACAATTAGCCTGATACCTTGTTTCTTTATTATTTTATCTTTTCTGCAAGCCAAAAGAAGCCAGACACCAATGTAGCTTCTCTAACAAAACTGGTTTCGTGAACATGTCTGCACTGTTCTCCTTCGTATGCACTTTTTCAAGAGAGACACCCCTTTCAGTGATAACCTGTCTTACAAAATGGTACTTGATAGGTATATGCTTCGATTTAAAATGATAGCCCAGATTCTTAGCCAAATGAATTGCCCTTTGACTATCACAAAATAACTTGATGTTTTCCTGTAACCTACCAAACTCACCAAACAAACCTTTCAACCAAATCGCTTCTTTGCAAGCATGTGAAGCAGCTATATATTTTGCTTCAGTAGTGGATAAAGCAACAATGTTTTGTAGCTTTGACATCCAGCTAATAGCTCCACCTGCAAGAGTAAAGACATACCCTGATTTTGACCTTCTCTTATCCAAATCACCTACAAAATCGGAACCAACATATCCGCAAACAAATTCACTACTCTTGTTATAAGTGATGCAATAATCATTTGTGCCTCTCAAATACCGAAGCACCCATTTCACTGCTGACCAGTGCTCTTTTCCTGGATTTTCCATATACCTGCTGACAACCCCAACTGCATGTGAAATATTTGGTCGAGTACAAACCATCGCATACATTAAAAAACCTACTACATTGGCATACGGAATTCGAGACATATATTATTTTTCTTCATTTGTATTAGGACATAAACTAGAAGAAAGCTTAAAATGGGAAGCTAAAGAGACTAACCGAGGATTCACATTGTTTATACCAAACCTCAAGAGTATTTTCTCAATATACTTCTGTTGTGATAGCCACAACTTACCATTACTCTTGTCTCTGAAAATATCCATGCCCAAAATCTGTCTTTCTACTCCTAGATCTTTCATATCAAATTTCCTAGCCATCTGAGCCTTTAACGTGTTGATCTCTATTATACTTTTGCTTGCTAAAAGCATATCGTCAACATACAACACTAAGATAATGAACATGCCATTACTTAATTTCTTAAAGTAAACACAATGATCATATTCACTTCTTATATAATTTTGACTCATCATGAAAGAATCAAATTTCTTGTACCATTGTCAAGGCGACTGCTTTAGACCATACAATGATTTCTTGAGCCTGCAGACAAATTTCTTGTTGCGATTTTGAACAAACCCTTTCGGTTGTTCCATGTAAATCTCCTCATCTAAATCTCCATGTAAAAATGCAGTTTTAACATCTAATTGTTGTAATTCTAAATCAAGTAAAGCAACTAATGCTAATACAATTCGAATTGAAACAATTTTTACAACTGGTGAAAATATCTCATGAAAATCAATGCTTGCTTTCTGAGAAAAAATTTTTGCGACCAACATTGCTTTGTACCTGTCCTCTGTATCATCAACACCCCTTTTCAATTTGTAAACCCATTTACATCCCACAATTTTTCTGTCTTTGGGAAGTTCTATGAGATCCCATGTGCCATTCTTGATTAATGCCATCATCTTGTCCTTCATAGCTTCTTTCCACTTTTCACTTTTAGAACCTTCTCCAGCTTCCTGATAGCATAAAGGTTCATCATCATTAGCGGTTAAAGAAATTGAAGTAACATAATCATCATACCTTTTAGGAGGACGTTTGATTCTTGTGGACCTCCTTAAAGATGTCTCTAGTACTTCCAAAATTTGTTGATGATTATCTGTAGGAACTTCTTCATGATTTGCATTTGAAACATGTTGATGATCTGCATCTGAAACTTGTTCATGACTTGCATATGAAACTTTGTCATCTTGACTATCATCAGTATTTGAACTGGTTTCAAACTGAATGTGTTGAAGATTAGATACATTATCGTGTTTCAATTTATCATCTACATCTAGATTTTCAAGTGAAGATTCATTAAATTTAACATCTTTGTTAATGATGATCTTGTGAGTAGTAGGATCCCACAATATGTATCCCTTAGTACCACCACCATATCCAACAAAGATATATCTTTTTGATTTAGGATCTAATTTAGAACGCTGATGTTTCGGAACTAGAGCATATGCATCACAACCAAAAACTTTTAGTTTAGAATATTCACAAGGATAACCTTTCCATACATCTTGAGGAATTTTGCATCCTATTGCAGTTGATGGTGATCGATTTATCAAATAGTAAGCTGTAGAAACCGCTTCTGTCCACAATTCCTTCTGCAAATTAGCGTTACTAATCATACTTCTTGCTCTCTCTAAAAGAGTCATGTTGATGCGTTCAACAACTCCATTTTACTGAGGGGTATATACAGTGGTTTTATGTCTTTCAATCCCAGCGTCCTTGCAATAATTATCAAATTCCTTTGAATTAAACTCACCACCATTTTCAGTTCTTAAACATTTAATGTTCTTCCAGTGATGTTTTCAACTAATGCTCTAAACTGTTTGAAAACTGGAAATACATTAGACTTCTTCTTTAACATGTAGACCCACACTTTTCTAGAGAAATCATTAATAAAAGATACAAAATATTACGATCCTCCATATGAGGTTGTAGGAGATGGACCCCAAACATCAGAACGGATATAATCAAGGATTCCCTTACTAGTATGTTTTCTAGTTTTAAACATATGCTTGCTTTGTTTCCCAAATAGACAATGTTTTTAGAAATCTAATTTAAGAGACTTTAAATTAGGAAGTAACTTACGATTAAATAAAATCTTTAAATCTCTTTCGCTCATATGGCCCAACCTTTGATGCCATAAACGAATACAATTACTGTCATTTTCAGATACTGTAGAAACATGATCTGACTCTATTCTTCCTTCTAACTGAAAAATATTTCCAACCTTCTTTGCTTTCATTACTAGTAAAATTCCTTTATAACCTTTCATTACGCCACCTTGAATAAAAGTTTTATATCCATTGGTGTCTAGTACTCTTAGTGAATGAGGTTTTTTCTTAGTTCAGGTAGATGTCTTACATCAGTTAGAATTTTATTCGTCCCATCAAACATTTTAAGCTGGATGCTTCTAATTCCCATAATGTTACATGTGACATCATTTCCCATGTAAACGACTCCATCATTGATTGATTTATAAGTTTTAAACCATTCTCTATGAATGCACATGTCATTTGATGCACCAGAATCTAACAGCCAATGTTGATCATGATTAAACAAATTAACTGATAACACTTCATCACTCATACCTGAAATGGATGTCGAACTTGTATCTGTTGTGTTTACTTCTTTGTTCTCTGTCAAAGAGTCTTCTTTGGATGTTTTTTGTCTCTTCCAACAGTCCTTCCTCAAATGTCTTGATTTGCCACAAAACTAGCACTTTACCTTACTCTTCGTCCCTTTCGATTTTGAACACGAGTTGTTGTGTTTACTAAAGCGTCTTCCCTTGGAACGACTTCTAAACATCATTGCTTCTGATGTAGAGGTTTCTAAATTTGACATCTTCCTTGCTCTCTTCAGACAACAAAGCTCCAACAACATCATCAAATTCAAGGGTTTCTAATGAACTAAGACTTATAGAAGTAACAAAATGATCCCATGACTCAGGCAACGAGCGTAATAAAGTTATAGCTTTATCTTCTGATTCAAATTTTACTTCTATACTTTCTAACTACACCAGAAGAGTATTAAAGGTATTCAAATGATTAGTAATTGATGTACCTTCCTTCATGCGCAAACTGTACAACTGTCGCTTAAGAAGAATCCTATTGGTTAAGGATTTTTTCATGTACAGCTTCTCAAGCTTTGTCCACAAACCAACAACAGTTTTCTTTGACATGATGTTAAACAAAACATCATCTGCCAAACATAGTCGAATACCGCTCAGTGCTCTTTCATCCAAGTCGCTCCATTCATCATCTGTCATGGTGTAAGGCTATTTGGCTTTTCCCAACAAAGCCTTCGCCATGCCTTGTTGCACGAGTAAATCATACATCTTCACTTTCCACATCTCGAAGTTGTTTTTCCCATTGAACTTCTTGATCTCAAAACGAGCACTTTGAGTTTTTGCCATGTTGTAAAACACAAAATCTCCAATTCCAAATTTTTAATAAATGAAGTTTTTATTTAAAATGCCTTTGCCTTATACTATAATGCCTTTACCTTATAAGATAATGCCTCTGCCATACCATGTCATGGCATATTACAATTTCAAAAAAAAAATTGCAGTTTTTCCAAAGAGAAAGAGGTTTGGCACTCCTTAATGAACAACGCCAACCCTTCTTTCGGCTCAAAAATGGTGCGACTGTTCACGACGAAACCACGCCAACCCTATCTTTCATCTCTGTCACACATACCAGCTCCACAA
Source organism: Pinus taeda (assembly GCA_000404065.3). NCBI lineage: Eukaryota > Viridiplantae > Streptophyta > Pinopsida > Pinales > Pinaceae > Pinus > Pinus taeda. The sequence goes on from APFE030350115.1 coordinate 180,219, forward strand.
CATTGCTCTGATACCAATTGTTAGAGCAAACAACGCACAGCGGAAATCAAATAGCATACACAACACACACAAAATCTTAAAATAACACAAAGATTTTTAACGTGGTTCACCCAACCAATCTGGGCTACATCCACCAAATAGAGGCATCAACAATATTATTATTCAATAGGAGATTACAACAATTTAATTTCTCACACACTCTCAGCTCTACTCAAATATCCTCTACGGGCTTACATTTTTATAGGTGGGAGTAGAAAACTGAATCATAAATTCTCTCACAACAAATATAGGATGCAGTAACTCCTCCTCAAGAATAAATGGAGCTAATTTAGCAACAAATCCTATTGTTGTCACATACATGAGATTTTTGCCAAATTTAATGAACAAAAAAATCTCAACAAATTTCTAGGTTATGTTGGACTTAAATTGTAATTTAGTGGCTCAAATTTTCTCAACAGTCACATGCGAACCATATGGATTGTTATTATTACAAAATTTTGAATGATTGATTGGATTTTATTATATAAATAGTTGAGAGAAACGAAGAATAATAATTTGTATAATTTTGATTAAGGATTTATTTCATTTTGAGCAATTTATTGACTATGTTTAGTTTGAATGATTGAATTATTATAATATTTATTATTTTGAACCAAAATACAATTCTTTCAATTTAACATTTCTATCAGCCTCTCTTTGCACCTTTTGGGACAATTGCTAGTAGATATGGCTAGCAAATAAATGGCTCATTTATTGTATCAATGGTCATCTTTCCTGCTTGCGCTAGAAAGAATTTCCATCACCTATTATAAGATAATGTCACATTGATAACAGTAACAACACCATTATAAATAAAGTTCAAAATTAAAAATATAATATTATAAAAAAGAAAATCAATAATCTCTCTCACATATACACACGGTATAAATTTACACAATATAAATCAATATTATATGAAAAGAAATAGTATATCTATAATAATCGAAATGCCATTTGTGTATATGTATGTTAACAGGCGAATCCTATTTCCACCGCTATGACAATATTAATGCGCCCTGACATGCCAGGGCGATAGCCAAATATAACGCGCCAGTGATGACTAGAGAAAAATAAAAAAACGGCGCGCGTTATATTTCGCTATCGCCCCAGCATGTCAGGGCGCATTAATATTGTCATAGCGGTGGAAATAGGATTCGCCTATGTTAACATGAGTTTTGAGTTTTGAGTTCTTGAGTTTTTAATTACACATTGTAACCATAGTAGATGCATTATAAATGATAAAAAATATTACACAATAAACTTACACATTAACATAAATAAATATGATAAAAAAATATTACACTATAAACTTACACATTAATATAAATAAATATTATATAAAATGATTTAGTGTATCTGTAATAATCGAAATGCCATGTCTGTATATGTATGTTTATATGAGTTTTGAGTTCTTGAGTTTTTAATTACACATTGTAACCATCGTATCTTTCTTCTTTCATAAATTTTAGGTTAATAATTATCTACATTCGAATGTGTAATGGTCATCGGCATTCTTTATCTAAAACTAACGCTCATTATCTTGTTTGCATGTTTCTAGGGTGGTTGTTACTTGAAGAGAGTGAGATTCTAGGGTGAATCATAGTTTCTATTTAAACGTCAATTTTTCTGGTTGAAAACAACACCCTTAAAGACAAATTAATTGTTGAGAGAAAAAAATGGGAGATTAAGGAATAAATACAATAAAAATAAGAAGAAGAAAAAACATATAAAAGTAAAAAAAAAAAAAACTCAAAAAATTAACAAGAAAACAAATCACCTAAAATATATAACAAAATAAAAATTAAGAACAAAATAGAAAATAAATAAGTACTAAAAGAACTTTGAATTATTTATTTAAATATAATATAAATAATAATTAGAAGAAATAATAAAAGGTTAGATAATATAATAAAAGATTAATAATAATAATAATTTTAAGAAAATGGTAGGGGGTTATGTTTTATTAAGGCACTCTTTGTGATTGCGAGTTTTGTTAAGGCACTCCTTGATATGAAGTCACTGGTTCAATCTCTCTGCCCTGATCGAGGTAATATATTGAACATGATTATAACATAAGATGATGTAATCCCACCCAAACTTACAAGGAAAAAAATTCTAAACAAATGTCAATAACAAATATTGATATTAATAAATTCATATAAATATCTACAACAATATTAGTATTTAAAAACTCTTAATATTAGTAAGTACTAATATTAATATTAATAAGTATTAATATATTAATTTTTGATACAATTTAATAATTATTAGTAGACTCATATAATAAGCAAAATTCGTATTAATAATAGATTAATGTTAATTATAATGCACTAATATTAATAAGAAAAATAAAAAAATAATAATAATAATAATAATCATTATTATTATATTATTATAATTATTATTAATAATATAAAAAATGAATAAAAAATTTATAGTAATACTAATAAAAAATAACATTAATATAATAAATAAATTAATAACATTAATATAATAAATAAATTAATAGGCTAATGTTAAAGTGAAGAATAATATTAATAATTCTAAAAGTATTAATATTAAAAGCGAAATTACGATAAGCCCATGGTATATTAAGACACTTTAATAATTTTAAGAGGGATGGAGAGTTAGATGTAAGAAGGAAGTGGTTCCCTCTATTAACTCTTCATTTTTCATTCCTTTGATTTATATGGTACTTCTTTTATTTTTTTTCCTTGGTCCTTTCTTCCTCTACTGTTTCTTTCTCTTCTCTATATATTTTTTTCTATTCCACTTTTTCTCTCCTCGGATTGCCCAACCACACCTCTTTTTCTTGCTTACTGTCTTTTCGAAACGACACGTCTTTTTCTTGCTTATTGTCTTTTGAGTCTATGGTCCTTTTCCTTTTTTGTATTTTTTTTTTTTCTATTGGATCTTTCTCAAAGGTTAGAAATCATGTGGGTTTTTTTTCTTTCTCCCCATAGATAATATTTTTATATAGTTGAGATCTGCTACAGGAATTAGGCTCATCAAAGTTTGGGATCAATTTCACTTCTTGGAAAAAGAAATTGCACATGGGTATTAAATAAGTCAAGAACTTGGTCTTATACCATTCATATACAATATATCTTGTGTTGTAGAACTTATCCAATTCTGTAAGCTACGTAATTGATCCTATCCCATTTGATTACATATGAACTACTTCGATAATTGGGTTTGATTATTTGATGAGAAAAAACTTAGTCCACTCTTGCCTTTGGATCGAGGAGAAGAATATTAAGAAATTAGAAGCATAAATGAAATAATGGTTGAGGGCGCACAAGGAAGACCTCTTGTAGGTAAGGAAGGACTAGGAATGCAATTATGAAGAAGTCAAAAATCTAAATTAGAGAGGATGTCCTCTATTAATCTGCACATGCAAGAGAAAGAAAAACCAGCACCAACCTATTCAAAACCCAAAAAGACCAAAGAATATTTTTGGAGGTTAAAAACTATAATTCTCTAGTTCAGAGAAAGTGTCAAGAATATTGCATGATTCCCTCATACTAAGGGGTATCTTCCTTGATGGTTTCCGTGACACTCAAAGAAACCCTAAACATCTTCCTAGAGGCATATGTTGACGACACCTAGTGGTTATCCTTGATCAAATATGTGCTCGTCCTTGAGTCCTCTTTTGGATGACCCTTTCTATCTTGGGGGACATTCTTAATGAGACTGTTTAAATGACATGTAACTTCCTAGACACATTCCTTTAGCGATTCAAGAATGGTGATAGCATTAGAGTGTGACTCATCACTCATTCCTTTTGAAGTAAGATTTCCTTAACGGGTTAAAAGCACCAATTGATAAATAAATCCACTGTGGTTTCAAACTCAATTGGAACGAAGTAGAAAAAAAGACGAAAACCTCCAAAAATGAGTAGGCCAAAACCATGCTAGCCAACAAAAATAAGTACGCCATATGTGTGTGGTTTAGAGACAAGAAGGAATCTCAAGAAACCATATTGGATGCTACCAATGTGAGTGGTTTAGTGACAAGTGGTAAGGTGATTGGACTTGGTTCAAGGTTCCCTAAGTGGTTATAGATGAGCGGGGGTACAAATCTTGTGTAATTTTGAGATCATGAAAATTCCCATCATAGTGTTGTGTCTTTGTTGAAGGATTGTCACAAGCTATTGAGAAATCTAGGGCATCATATGGATTAGGTTCTTTAGGTATATTTCTCTTAGATTTTGACATTTTTTTTGTGATTGTTCTTTTCTTATTATTAGTTCCTCTTCCAATTTATTATGTTCCTTTCATCAAGAAAAATGACAAACAATGAAGATCACAACAAGGGAGACAAGATGCAGCCACAAGGCCAAGGCAAAACCCCTCTAAAGGGGAAAACACAATCAACTCTTTCTCTAGTAAATTAAATTAGATTGAGACAAACTTGACCCTTTCACCACTGACTTATTCCATCCACCAAATCAACCCCAATTAGAACTTGGTTTCTTCCTTCCTTCAACTTTTGTAATCTCATTCTTTCATGTTGCAATTGTTATTCTTGGCCTCTGCAAGTTAGTGTATTCGACCCCTTCAATAGACATACTTTGTTCTTGCAATAGTTCGATCTCTGCAACTAATGTTCTCGATTCCTGCAATTGTTTGGCTCATGTAACTGACTCCAGAATAATTCAGGTGAGAAAAAATCATCGTGATGGCTTGAATGAGTTCTCTCCTAGACCTTCAAACTACCTTATGTTTTATGTTCCAACTGCAGATCAATCTTGTTATTACTTCCTCCTCTAATGGGCTGAGCTCACTCCTATATATAGTTTTTGGAGTGTCCTTTTATAGGCGGACATGAACAATAGTAGAAGCCAACTTGTAAAATGTTTAAACTCTAGTTGTAGTAGGTCGACATGTACGAGAGGTGGTTGTCTTGTAGGAGAGGTTGTTGATTTGGTGGAGGAGTCCTTTTGACACAAAATAATTTTCTTTCTTTGACTTTCAATTGATAAAAAAAAATAAAATCCTAAAGCACACAATGGGTGTTATAACCTATGGACTATCGACCCAAGCATGAAACTGATACTTTAATAAGTCAATATTTTCTCAATCAAAATTCTTTTTCTTTTCTTTTGACAAACACATTGCATTATTACCCAAAATACAATTATGAAGATCAGCACTAATTACATTCTTCAACTTAAGAACTAATTAAAAAACAAACCCTATTGGACATTAGGGAGTTTTGAGAAGAAAATGAGCATCCGTCGATAAGGGAACTTGATAAACCATAAAGGGAGGCCTTGTGAGTAAGAATAAGTGAACGAAGAGTGGGGAATATATTCTATAAGAAGTGCCAAATGGAAATAGAAATTACTATAAGAGATTCAATTACACCATAACATCCTAGATAGAAATAAAGTGGATCTCTCACAACAATGGAGCTTGAGGAACAATAAAAATAATTCTTGGGAGGAAGTCATTAATACAAAGTGCTAGGTAGAGAAGGAGGACATATCGCATATGTTTTCCAAAATGACCTCTAGAACCTCATTGTTGTCGAAATCCAGAGAAACAAGAATCCACAAAGTGCATGGTTTTAGTGCATTTTAGGAATTTTTAAGGTTTAGGTCACTTTAGCAATCCCTAGATGAAGGAAAAAACCATGTTGAGCACCTCACTTTCTATCTAAAAATTTACTAAAAAATTAATGATTTTATATAATTTTTATCCTACATGACAAGTAATTCGAAGCAGAAAAAGAAACATCGACATCATTAAAAAAAAAACAAATCATTTTAGTTTTGGTCTGTGTTAAACCTTTTTAACCTCCATTGAGAAGAAAGATAACATTAACATCATACAAATATGAATGTGCAAGATATCTTTCCAATATAGGGTGTGGGAGGTAGTCGTTTCTCTATGAATCCAATCTCATGTTGTTGCCACCTCTTTAAGGATATTGTCCCTTGCTGTGAGGAAGCCTCCAACCCTGCCCTTTGACAGTGGTCCATCCATTAACTCTCTAGTTGGAGCATGGTTAGTGGCTCAAGTGGTTGGGAGCATAGCACTTTCTCCCATTCATCTGGGTTCAATTCCAAGGACCATGTTTGGTGCATTGTGATAAAGCTCGAAGAGTGAGAGACCCTTAGGATAAATCCCACTCCGGTGGGGCTGGGACATCTTGGCACTTGTTAAGTCATAAGTTGTTTATATTTATGGATTATGGACCGTCACATATGCACACATGCTTTTGGTTTTAGTACTATAGTGGTAAACTAAAAGTTCAATGATTTAACCATTTTCCATTGCCCATCTTCCACCCATTTTTGGGTAATCGGTAGACACATTTCTAGCACACCACTCCTCTAAAAAACATCAATACAACCTTCATTTCCACCTTCATTAGAGCGATGAGGTTGACGCGGAAATTGGCACATCTCTCTTGTAGGTACCTAGTTCCCTCTGCTCTCATTTCAAATTTTCATTTTACCTCTCGAGTTCAATACTTGTTGTCTCATTCCTCTTCACTGGTTGGATACCCAAAGCTAATATTCTTAAAACCATAGTTGTAACTCAAACTTATGTAGAAATTTGAATAGTGATTATCGATGCAGATGATCAAGTAGGAGGTTAATAGGTGCCCAAGATGCGATGGGACAATTGAGTCAAATAATTAGAAGAAATTATTGAGAAAAACTTGTTTGTCACCACTGGTATCTTACCCTCATAGGCTAACATGTTCAACATGGTTTCTGCAGTATCTCAGGTGGTGATGGTAATCCTGGCCAGCTCGAAAGTGGGGCATGATTAGCGCGCATTCCTAAATTTGACAAGAGTTGCCACCATCGATGGTCCACTATATTTCTAATAAATTGATTAAGAAATAGGTCCATTTTAGTTAGTCGTGGATTTGAAACATGTAAGTCTATGTGTTGTGGATACCTAGATAAATGCATACAGGTGAACTCATTGCTAGATCTACTCTTTCTTTAATATGTGTATTTTCGTTTTAGAATTTTGTGATAGTCATGGATTTATCTCATTTCAAAAATTGAAAAGTTTGTTCTGTTATGTAGTATGATATGTTTGTTTGAGCTCAATATATGAAGCTTTCTTTACCAAGGTTGTCTAGGTGAATCTTAGTATTTAGAGCTCACTGGGTAGCTTGATTCCATTTTCGTCTGAAGAAACTAGAGTTTAGATCTTTATTGATAGGCCATTGTATCTCTGATTTTCCATTAATAGGATAACCCCAAGATATTTAGTTGTTGAAGAAATGGACTAACATGCTCAGTTGTTGCCTACTCTATATATATAAGTTGAAACCTTATATCGAGTAAATTAGTACAAGAAGCTTGAGGTAGACCCACATTTAGTGATCCATAGGGTTTTATGTGCATTTATTTCAAGGTATTTATGTGGAATTATGGAAATTTTTGTAGGAAGTAAGATTGTGGAAGGAGTACATTCGCTATCATCGATTACACCAGTTGGAACCCAAGAAGTGTGCGTAACTTGGATCCTTGGAGACCTTGGGATGAACACTGTATTCAGCCTCTTGGGTGGGTGTTAGAATACATGTTCTCAACCATCTAAAGCATCTAGATTGAGCAAGGCAAATGCGGGTTGTAATTCTTTAACTTTGATCATTTATTCTCCATTCGTTTTGTGAGATTTTGAGGCGCATCTTGCAGTTTTCAGAAAAGATACTTCAAAGGAAAACATGACATTTTAGTTCTATAATATCGAGTACACTTCCTATGAAGATCTAGTGAGATCACATAAGTTTGATAGAAATAGTTTGATAAACGGGTCATTGTCTAGACAAGGAGGAGACCCAGAAATGCACAGGTTACTTAGCATTTCAATATAAAAAGCACCATTAGAATTTGATGGAGTTTTGATCCTATTTTCGTAAAAAAAAAAAAAATCAATTTTGTTAGGACCAAGGAGAGTGGAGACTACATGCTTTGGTTTATTTATGTTAGAGACCATGCCTCCCGTTTATGGCCCCTAGACCATTTTATCCTCTAAAAATGATGGTTCATTTTTTAGGAGTCCTAATGAAGGAAGATTCACCCATAATTCTTGTCTATTCTCTTAGCAAATCACATATGATAGGGTCCCTTTGGATTTATATGTAGGTACATAGAATGTTGCATGAAACCACTAGAGGTAAGTGCTATAACTCATTTGTTTGCTTCCATTCATTATACATAACTCTTCTATGCTATAGAGAATTCTGAACTTAAAATTTCACATTGATTGTGTGCCTTAGTTTTGCACAGGCCCAAAGACACTTGTAAACAAAAAGAAAGTACTTGCAGTAAAGAAACTCTTGCAAGGATACAACCTGGGGTTAGTTGGATTGGAAGTTACTTATTCAAAACTTTATGAATTGGTATCAAAAGTGAAAAGTGAATATTTTAAGTCTACATATTATGATTTAGCATTCTCTCCTACTTAAAATATCTTGTCTATTTCAAGAATGTGAAATTTCCCTTCAATAATCCTAGCCTACAAATTGTTCTGGATATAGTTTGCTCACTTCAAATGGAAGAAGCTCCATATAGAGAATTTGTAGGTTGGTGTTAGAAAAAACTCATGGTACCCATATGATATAATAGTGTAGTTTTAACAGGAAGAAATAGAAAAAGGTACAAGGCTGCAAGAATTGTTAACAGACTCCTTTCTTTAGGGCCAAGGACTCTTCAATTTTTTTGCATGAGAAGGCTACTAGTGACATAGCACAAGCAGAAGAAAATGGAAGTCATTTAGTTGGTGAAATGGGAAGTGTGTGAATGAATGTAGTACTTGTTGTTCGACCCATGGCAACAACATTAGGATTTTCTAGTGTTGTATCTTTCCATAAAAATAGCTAGCATTTTCTTCTTTTCACTTTAAGTTTTAACCCTCATTGAATTCTTTAATAGGATGGGCACAGTTTCGTAGATGTATGATAATGCGAATAATGCAATTATACAACTATACACTGAAAAATCGGTCTTCAATTTCTCTTTGTACCACGGAGTTGGGTCAAGAATACTTTTAACTTTGGAAAAGTTCATATAAATTGTAATGCATGGCTAAGTGGTCTGGTTTCGTCCATTTTCCAAAAACACATTCATGTTCTCATGGAATACTTTATGTATCTTCTAACTAATATTGCATTTGTAAAGAATCTCATGTATTTTCATTGAATCTTGTGTTGGTGAAACTCAATATTCAAATTTTCATTAAACAAATATTCTATTTTATCATGGGCATACACATCGATCCCTCTCCCTGTATTTTACGTAAAGAGAAATAGGTTGAGGTGACTTAATTAAAATTATCATTCAATAATATAAGGCATTATACGTTTCAACATGGGTGCATTGTTGAATTGGCATTTGTATTTAATCATGTCTTATTATCAATATATGGTTGTAGAGTCACTATCAAATGGTTTAGTAGCAGAATTGAGGAAGTTATCAATCTTGAGTTTGTGAAGCTCATGATTCGAAACTTCTCTTTATGCCTATTATACCTTCATTCAATTGTTACTAGGCACCGACATTCTCCTTTAAGTCTACACCAACAACTTATGAAATTTATATGCACATTATTGTCAATGTCAATGAACATGGTGCAAGAAAAGCTTCCAGGGTTAACAAAAATATTGAGAATGGATGAATATTTTTTTCAAAGAAAAAGAAATTTTTTTGTTCTTCAGATTTTTAATCACAAAATGTACATGCCAATCTAATATAATCTGAGATTATTCTCCTTTTACATAAAATTGTCAGAGAGAATACAATTCTAGAGAGGATTGGAAATTCATATTTTAACTAATATGGATTTCAAACTTACTAATTTATGGTTTTAAAATAGAGAAGAGAAAATGTTGATTTTCTCGAGAATTTACTATGACACATGATTCTTGTGCTCTGCAAGTAACTTTGAGAAAGATATGAAAGAAGTATAAGTCTCCAATCTGAATAAATTAACGATTTTTCTGAGAAGATTTAAAATGTATAGGCTGAGAAAAAAATTGCCTTTCAAGTACTGGAACTAATTCTGAAAGTTTCTTGTAGCCGAAGGTGAAACTGAAAGATCTTCTAGCTTATGGGCACTGAGTGTGTGCTTTGAATTGTGTTTCCAACCCTATATTCAAAGTAGATGAAACTCGACTCGATATTGAGATCTTCTACTGGAGAAGAGTTTAGCTCCCTATAGATGTGGAAGAAACAAATATCAAAAAATTATTTTCTTATATCCTCAATTTTTATCTTCCAATCAACTAGATTTAGAAACTCCTGGTGTTCTTATCCATCTAACCAATCTATAACACATTTAGAGTCTCCCAAAATTTGTATGCAATTTATATTTTTTTGAGAGGCTAGGAGCAACAAATCCCAAACAACAATTAGTTTTGGCTTTGTATTTGTTCTGAATCCTAGCCCGATTTTGAAGTGAATCGGTTTTCTCCCTGACAATTTGATCAATCCCTCCCATCCACATTTGAAATCTTGAGTTGCTTTGTCAAAGAAGCCCACCAGGAGATCGTAAGTCATGCAGGGGAAAGGAGTCCTTCTTAGTTTTTTTCTTACTTTTTTTGGAGGATATTCCCTGAAATGACACACAATATTGGAGGAATGAAGGAGAACACTGATATTCAAATTCTTGAAATTGAAGCTATTGCTGAGTATCCAGATTCCCCAAACCACAAAAATAGGTAAGGTGCAAAGAGGTTTAAAGTTTTCCACCCAAAAAACAAAGTTGTCTTGAAAATATTTTTGAAGAGCGTTTTCTTTTATGCCCATTTTCAGAACCACGGTCTTCCATATTTCCTTAGAGATTCTACAACTTATGAGAAGGTGATCTGTTATTTCTTCTTGAAGTCTACAAAGAAAACGTTGATTTGGACCTAAGAAACCTCTTCTCTAAAGAAGGTTAAGATTTTGTTGTGGAGGGACAACCAAGAGAAATATTTCAGCTTTTCTTGGGCATTCCATTTGCAAACGTAGTTTTTCCACCAATTGAAATTCTAATTTATAGAAGAGTATATAATAGCTTCATAAGCTATGCTTTCTTTCACTCTCCCTACAGTGTCATCCCAACTCCACACCAACAAGTCCTTTGAGTTTTTTATGCAGACTCCATTGATGGACATTTCATTTATGAAAGAGTCCCATTCATCAGCTAAAGAACCCAACAGTCCAAGATCAGCTAAGGAGAACCATTGGCTATTTGAATTGGGACAGTAGGCTACTCTTTACTTGATTTAGATATTTGTAGCCTTTGGAGTTTAAAATGGATGGATATTATTGAAGTGTAAGTAAAAGGAGCTACAACAACCTATGCCACTAAGCAAATATCACTTTATAGGCTGAAAGAAACTATCAACATTTACGTTATGTACTTCCCATTCCATACAACCGATGGAGGAACTTATCCAAAAGGTTTCTGCCAATTTTCTTAATATATTACTCTTTAAAACTATTGTGTTTCTTTGGGAAAAGTAGCCTTCCTTCCAGCAAAAATGTTTGTATTGTGTCATGTCAAAGTCACCAAGGTATTTTCGTCAATTAGATTTTGAGATATGTATTGATATATTTGATAAAACCACTGCCTAGACAAGGAGGAGGCCTTGAAACACATGGGTTACAGAGAATATCATTTTAAAAAACACCATGAGAATTTGACGAAGTTTCGATGTTGTTTTTGTAAAAGACGGTTTTCATTTCCCTTGGGACTACGGAGAGTTGAGACTATCTGCTTTGGTTTAGTTCTGTTAGAGACCACGCCTCTACTTTGTGGTCCCTAGACCATCTTATCCTCTCCAAATGATGGTTTATTTTCAGTAATAATGATGCAATAAGAGAAGGAAGATCTAGGTAAGATTATTTTCTTTTATCTCAACACATTTTAGATCATAGGGACCCTATGGATACATATGGAGGTACAAAGAAGGTTGCGCGAACTGCGATAGGTAAGGGTTATCCTTCCCTGGCTTCCATTCATTGTACATGTATTTGTTATGCTCTAGCGAAGCTTGAACCTAAAATTTCATATTGATTGTGTGCCTGTCTTTTGAGAAGGTCTGAAGACACTTGCAACTCTGTACGGAATCATAGAGAAAGCACATGCATTCATCTCAAGAGAAAGAAAGGGAAATCCTTGCAAGTTACAACCTGGGGTTAATTGGATTGGAAGTTACTTGTTCAACACTTTATGAGATAGCCTAAAAAGTTAAAAGAGAATGTTTTAAGTCTATATATTTTTTATATGAATTTCTCTACTATGGATAAAATGCCTGGCCTATTTCCAGACTAAAATTTCCCGTCAATAATCCTAGCCCACATATTTTTCTGGATATAGCTGCCTCATTCCGTATGAGATTTTAGAGAAGATCCCTATAGAAAATTTGTAGGTTTGTGGAACAAAACAGTGAAGGTATGAATCTGATACAATAGTGCATTTTTAGCTGAAAGAAATCCAGAAATATATCTGGTTTCCATCGGGAGATGTCTCTTCAATTGTTTTGCATGAGAAGGATACTAGTGAAATTGTACACGAAAAATCAAATGGAAATCGTTTATCTGATGATAGAGGAAGTTCTTGAAATGAGTTCTTGTTGTTCAACCAGAAACAACAACATTAGCCCTTTCTAGTGCTCTATTTCTGCATAAAAATATTCTCCTTTTCTAGTGCTCTACCTCTGCATGAAAATAGTCAAATGTATAAGGTGAAAAAATTCTATACGAATCCAAAGAAAATGCGTTCCAACGAGAATCATAAATTCTCAAGATGGTAGTGTAATTTGACTTGAATTCCAGTGGTTATACCACTATATCCTCCAAGGAAAGGAAGTTTGATTTGAATGGTTTTGGGTGGAGCATATGAACATTGTATTTCAAAGTGCCCTTGTCTTTTGCCCCATCTTCCAAAAGACATTCATGTTAGCCTGAATTTTTTTTTGTATCCACTAACTAATGTTGTTTTTGTAAAGAATCTCTTCCATTTTTGTTTGAATTGGTGAAACTCGATATTCAAATTCCCTTTAAACAAATATTCTAGCATATACACCGGTCTCTCTCCCTATATTCTACCTAAAAAGAAAGAGGTTGAAGTGACCTAACAAAAATTATGATTCAATAACGTAAGGTATTGTGAGTGCTTAACTTGGTTGGACTATTCACTTGGCATTCATATTGAATCATAGCTTATTATTAATCTATCTTTTCATTATCATTATAAAATGGTTGACCAACCAATAACAAAAAGTTCTCTATTTTGAGTTTGCAAAGCTCAGGGTTCAAAAATTTACTTCATGCTTATGAGAGACTCACTGATTGGTTATTAGGCACCCACATTCTTGTTTAAGTTTGCAGTAAAAATTTATGACATTTATATAAACGCTACTGTCAATGTCAATGATCATGGTACAAGAGAAGTTTTCAGGGTGAACAAAAGTAATAATCATGGACATATATTATTATCATGTAAGTGTAAAGGAGATTGAATACTTTATGTGTCTAAGAAAACATCACTTTATAAGGTGAAAGAAACGATTAACAATTGGATTATGTACTTCATGTTCCATATTGGTGATGGTGGATTTTTACCAAAATGTTTCTACAAATTGTCTTCATGGATTCCTCTTTAAAACTAATTTTCTTCGTTGGCTAAAGTAGACTTCCTTAAAGAAATAATTTTTGGAATGTGTTATGTCAAAACTACTTAGGAATTTCCATTAATCAAATTTTGAGATGGATATTGCTATATTTTATGGAAGTAGGTTGATAAATAGATAGCATGAGTACCTTGAAATGCCCACGTTAGACGACATGCTAGTTTAGAAAACAACAATATAATTCGACAACGTTTCAGTGGTGTTTTTGTAAAAAGGGGTTTTCAATTTTGTTAGGACTGAGGGGAGTCATGGATATGTTCTTTATTTTATTTCTATTAGAGACTATGCCTCTTGGTTTATGGTCCCTATGCCATTTTAGCCTCTCCAAATCATGGTTAATTTTATGATACTAATGATGCAATAAGAGAAGGAAGATGTAGTTATCTTTATTTTGTTGTATCTCAGGACATTGTAGATCATAGGGTTCCCATGGATGTAGATGGAGGTATAGAGAAGGTTGTACAAATCGCTAGAAGTAAGGGCTATAGTTCCTTTCTCAGCATCCATTCATTGTACACGATTCTTCTCTACTATAGAGAAGTCTGAACTTAAAATGTCACGTTGATTGTGTACCTCTCTTTTGGGCAGGTCCAAAGACACTTACAACCTCGTATGGAAGCACAAAGAAAGTTCTTGTAGTTGGTTCTAGAGAAAGAAATGGAAACTCTTGCAAGTTAAAACTTAGGGTCAATTGGATGGGGAGTTTCTTGTTCAAAAATATCTAAGATGGCCTCAAAAGTGAAAAAAGAATGCTTTTAAATATACATTTTCGGATTTGAATTTCTCTACTATGACAAATATATTTTCTATTTCCACAATCTCAAATTTCTCGTTGACAATCGTAGGCTACAAAATGTTCTAAAGATAGTTGCGTAACTTCGAATGAGAGTTCAAAGAAGATTCCTACAGAAAACACTCAAGGTATGCATATGACACAATAGTTGCATTTTCATCGGAGGAATCAGAAAAGATATGAGGCTACATGAATTGTCAGGAGAAGAAAATATTTCATTCTCCTTTTCCTAGGACTAAGGACTTTTCAGTTGTTTTGAATGAGAAGGCTATTAGTGACATAGTACAAGAAGAAGAAAATGACAATTTTTTATTTGACAGAAAAGGGAGTGTGTGAATGAATGGAGTGGTTTTTCTTCAACCAATGGAAACAACATTAGCCTTTTCTAGTGCTCTATCTCTACATAAAATTGTTAACCCTTTTCTAGTGTTGTATTTGCACATGAAAATACTCAAACATACAAGGCAACATAGTTTTATATGAATCATTACAAATTGCGTTCCAATGGTAATTGTAAATTCTCAAAATGGTGGTGGAATTGTTCTTGAATTCCAATGGTTATACCACTATATCCTCCAAGGAAAGTGAGTTTGATTTGAATGGTTTTGGGTGGAGC
This sequence comes from Pinus taeda, assembly GCA_000404065.3. Taxonomy (NCBI): domain Eukaryota; kingdom Viridiplantae; phylum Streptophyta; class Pinopsida; order Pinales; family Pinaceae; genus Pinus; species Pinus taeda. The sequence continues at coordinate 195,320 of APFE030350115.1, forward strand.
AGATAAGACTCTTGAACATATGAGCAAGTAGTAAATGCATTCATGATTGAGAATAAGGGTCAATAGCCATTGTATTATGGCCTTATACATTGCTCAGAGATGAGAAATCATTTCGTTCTTTTCCCCTAAGTTTTAACCCTGACCAATTCCACTTCTAACATATCAATAGGATACACAACATTCTTCATATTATGTGTGGTGATGCAAATAATGCAATGATTCAACTATATACTTTGGAAACTCTTTGGCTTCAATTTTTCTTTCTATCACTGAGTTGGGTCGGGACCACTTTTAACATTTAAATTCTCATGTAAATTATAATGCATTCCTAAGACGCTTTGTTTGGTCCATTTTTAAATAGACCATACATGCTACCATGCCAAAATTTATCTATCTACTCCTAATACTTTATTTGTAAATAAGCTCTTGAATTTTTTTTTAATCTTGTGGTGGTGAAACTCAAGCTTCAAATTCTCTTTGTATTGGTGAAACTCAAGATTCAAATTTTCGTTCAACGAATATTCTAGTCTAGCATGGACATACACACTAGCCTCTCTCCCCTAGATTTTACCTAAAGAGAAAGAGGTTTAGGTGATTTAATGACAATTATTATTGGATAATGTAAGGAATTATGAGTACTAAACATGGGTGGATTTTTTATTTGGGTATTCCTATTTAATTAAATTATCACTCATTATTAGTCCATGGTTGTAGACTCACCATAAAAAGGTTGACTAAAAGATAAGAGGAATTTCTCAATTTTGAGTTGGTGAGACACCGGGCCCAAAACCTCAATTTATGCTTATTAAGAACCCATTCCCTTTTTATTAGGCACTTAATTCTCCTTTAATTTTGCACATGCTTTTCAAACTTATAACATTTATGTGAACATTGTTGCCAATGTCAGCAATAATTGTACAAGAGAATTGGGCATGGCTAACAAGGATATTTATTATGGATGGATATGATTGATAGGTAAGTAAAGGAAATAGGTAGAAGAATCTATGGCATTGAGAAAATCATCACTTTATATGGCGAAATAAACTATTAACAACTACATTCTGTAATACCTGTCACATACAAGCGATGCTGGAATTTTCGGAAAATGGTTATGCCAATTGTCCTCATATATATATCTATTTTAAAAGATATTTTGCTTCTTGTAAAGGAGCCTTCCAATAAGACGACATTCATTGTGTCACATAAAAATGACCTTTGTATTGTTGTTAATCACATTTTGAGATACATATGAATTAATTTGATTCTATCTTGCCTGGACCAATTTATGTCACCCTCGAAATCCTAATGTGGTCATGTGACCACATTAAATTGCAGTGTTGCGAACTTCTCGATAACATCTCAATTTTATCTTGAAATCATGATATTTTGGCCTCAACGATGTTTTCCAAATTTTTAAAATATTTTTATCGTATCTTAAGTTTTTCGATGTTTGTCGATTTTTTATTGATATTTTCTTGATTTTTATAGTTTTTTGGTTTTCTGGAACCTTACCAATTTTATCCCCATGCCGATGTTCGCAACATTGTTAAATTGTTCCTATCCTTTGGTATTTGTTTGTTAAGATCCCTTTATTTCCATTGTCCTTTTACCTATGATGGTTTTTAGCATTGAGTATTGTTTTTCTAGCCCAGTGACACAATCACTTGTGTTTTTTCTAATTTGAATATCATTAAATTTGATACACCTTAAAGCAACATTTGAAGCCATGGCTCATAAATTAAGCGAGGCTAGAGTGCAATAGTTCAATTCAAACTTTGAAAAATCTCAACAATGAAATAATTCAAAATGAATATTTTTCTTTTCCTTTTAGTCACTTAAATTTTATAGTGGTGAACTTTTCCCTGCACTTACAAGTTGGACTGACATCGAAGTAAACACCCCATGAGTTACTAATAGCTAAGGATCTAATTCATTGTTACTAATGTGTTTGACTCACCACCAAAGAGTTGCTTCTACTACAAAAAGTCAAACTTGGGTCCAAGGTAATTTAGTTGATGAAAAGGATGAGTAGCCAATTTCCTATTGGCTTAGGAGTACTCAATTTTATTAAATATGCTCCATAGAAACCATATTAGTGGTTTATCGCACTCTGGAAGTGAACACATGACCTCTGAAGAAGAAGTACATGTTCTTAATCATTAAGTCTACTCAGGTCATACTCTAAGTTACTTGTTTTTCTTTAATGCATATTTTTTATGATGTTGAAACAAATATGATCAACATTGGAACTTGAACTAATACTATTCAATAGTAAAATCATTAATTAAATTGGAATTGGACTTGGAATCAAACCGATTAACCCCAAAATCACAAATTACAACTAGGATCAAAACAATTTACCCCTAAATCATGAACTCCTTAGAATGGGACTTTGACAAGTTGACCCAAAATAACAAAAAAGATTGGAACCAAAACCAAACTATTTTTAATGCCAAAGTGATGAATGTGAGAAGAATATTCAACAAAGAAATATATAAAATATTCAGTTATATATATGCAAGCTATTAAACAACAAATATACAAAAAAAAAAAATTAATGGAAGCTATTAAACAACAATTATACGGTCTTTTTAATGCTTAGATAATGCAAAGGTAAATGCATGGAACCCAATGGAATCTATTGACATGTATTGGAAATATATCTTTGGACCAATGCACATAACATGGAATTGTCTCAATAGTGCAAAACTTATTATATTATAATTTGAGATTAATCTATGTGTACAGTCGAAAATGTTCAATCATACATATATCTCCAAGCTATTAGACACCAACAATATTAATGAATAGAGAATGTAAGTGTAAATACATGGCACCCAATGGAATCTGATGGCACTCAATGCAATACATTTTTTAATCAAAATACAAAACATTGAGGTTCTAAACTATCTTAATAGTCCAAAAATAATTATACCATAGTTCACAATCAAATCATCATCCAAATCTTGATCATCTACGCTTTTTAAATTGGTATACTCGATGTCCAATACCAATGTTTGTACCTTGTCACAAAGAATGTCATTTAACATTACAAGTCCAACAACATAAGTTCATCCAAGATGGGTGGAATCATTAAACACATAAAATCTAGGATCTGGGTAGTTGTAGGATTATTTAAAACAATTTTTTTGGGGATGGCACAACACCAATTAAATTTATTTTTTTGCCTATGATTCATCATAATAGCCAAATTTAGCCAATTTTGTCTAGTTTTGATTAGTGTAAACAAAAACAAGTGAAAACTAGTTTCAACGACTAGTTATGTTTACAAGTTGCCAAAATTATGTTGAATTAGTGAATTTTGGTGTAGACTCATCGACATGAATCACATCGATTCAACAATTTCATTTACTTTATATTTTTTTTATTTTTGGCATCCTTTCAATCATTTTAAAGAACTAATCTTGCACCCTACTAAAAAGTCTTAAGATGCATTGTAATTAGAGAAAACAACTACTTTGATAGAATGTTCATAATCAGGAGAATTTGGGCCAACAAAAATCTCAACCCTAAACAAATGGTACTGGTGTCGTAAATGTTGAATATTGATTCCATGTATAAATCATAGAGTGGAAACTAATCTCACATTGTTCAAGATGCACAGATCATGTGGTGAAGAGATATGATTAGATTCATCGTGTTAAAATGAACAACCCCCACAATAAGAAGAATAATTAAGATAGATTATGAATAATGAACAAAAGAACAAAAAGTTACAATGACACATCAAATATGCACACCACAATATATTTGTACTATAACATAGTGGGGGTCACAAAATGGACGATATATACATGCACCACCAAAAGACATACATCGATAATCTATTCAATATATTAAATCCTTAATGGTCACACTATCCATCTAACTATTAGCCACACCAACTACATAATGAAGACAATATTATTGCTCAGTTTTGGGATGTAGGTGTCACCATTATGAACTAGCCAACCTCTTAATGAGTTCCAATGTGCTCTATTTTACGAAGTTCATCATCCTTGGTTCCCCTTACTTTTTTCTCATTGACATATAATATTGTTCTTATTCCAAATCCACATCACTCATCCAAAATACTATTCAATGCACTACCTTCAAGAATATTACATCAACCATCTAGACTTTTATGCCTATAAAATTGCTTCCTTGCAATGCAAATTCAAATAGACTTTAATTTCCTTCTAAATTATAGGATGTGATTGTGGTAGGTTGTCCCCGCAACTTAGAGGGTGCACCAGGGCGGTAGAGTGATTTTTATGATTAACACTATTTCATCTCAAAGTTAAGAGTTTCATGGACTAAGATAATAAGTGAACAAAATCAACTTTTTTGGGTGGCCCTATTTCTCAGGACAAGGTAAGGTTTTTTGTTGATCTTCTCTATCTCCCTCTTTTATTTTTAAAGGAATTTTGATGATTTGGGTAATCTTAAAATGAACAAAAAACTCTAGCAGAAAAGTTCCATCGTAAAAATTCCCATTAATCATGTGGCACATAACATTTGGCATTATTCCTAAGGGATTTGAGAAATATTCTTTTACAGAAAAAGAGACTAAGTCACCTAATCTCTAACTTACTCAAAATTATTGTCATCCACAGAGATACCCATGATAATAAACTAATCTCTTTTTTCAAACCAGGCATTAGAATTTACAACCACTTCCTCCAAAATCTTACATGCAAAATCCCACTAGATTTCTCCTTATTGCCTCTTCTTAAACCTCTTAAAAGGCTACATTTACATCCATTTAATTAATATTGATGGATTTTGTTATAGAAATGGCTAAAACTTGAATTAATAAGTGGAAAAACTATAACTTTTTCATTCGCAATTCCTACCCAAATCTCACAAGGATTTGTTCGAAAGTTATAATTTCACGTTATTGATGGGGAATTTGACTATGAGACTTTGCTATTTGTGTTTCTGGTCCATTTTCGGACAATCAATAATTGACCAAGCACCCATAATTCCTCATCCACCAATACATACACGGATAAGAGGAAATGTTGAGCTAGAAGGGATGGAAAAAATAGAAGAAGGAAGCCTTAGGGAGGAGCATAAAACTCAAAGTAGTAGTTTAGAAATTGTAGCCAATTTTCATCAACCTACAAGCATTCATTAAAGAAGAAAGAGGTTGACCATGGAATTTTGAAGACCATGGTATAAGATTAGTTCTTCGATCTGATGGAAGGGATTCCAAAAATTAAACAAATATAAAAGTAAAGGAGGTTGTTGAACTCATGCTATCAATGTTGATCGAATCACACCAAAGTTTGTTGGTCAACGCTCTTGTCAATTAGAGTTCCTAACCAACAAAAGGAACTATGAACTTGGGAAGTTTGAATGATAGAAACTATTATGTGGAACTATGACCGATAAACTAAGGTCATAGTCACCCTTTTGGTCAAAGTTTCTTCGCCATAGTTCCTCTCAGTCAAATTTCCTGATAAAGAAAGGATAGTATGACCTTACGAACATTGGATTTCAATAGTTATTCCGTGGAATTATGATTGACAAATGAAAGTCATAGTTCCTTTGTTGATTAAAGTTCCTTCATCACTATTCTTGTTAGTCAAAGTTCCTGACTAACAAAGTTCCAAATTAATAAAGGAACTACGACATCAAGAAATTTGACGGACATGAACTATTCCAAGAAAAATGACTGATAAATGAAGGTTGTATTCCCTTTTTTTGTCAAAAGGAAAATAGACCCGAAAGACAATAAGAAAGAAAAAGATGTGTGGATGAGCAAAGACAATAAGTAAGAAAAAGAGGTATGGTTGGCAAATCCAAGAGGGGAAAAAGTGGAATAGAAAAAAATATATAGAAAAGAGAAAAAAATGATAGAGGAATAAAGGATCAATGAAAGCAAATAAAAAAAAGACCATATAAATCAAAGGAATGAAAAATCAAGAATTAATAGAGAGAACCACTTCCTTCTTTACTCTAACTCTTCATCCCTCTTAAAATTATTAAAGTGTCTCAATATATACTAGGCTTATCATAATTTCGCTTTTAATATTAATATTAATAATTTTAGAATTATTAATATTATTGATCACTTTAATATTAGCCTATTAACTTATTTATATATTAATGTTTTTTTCTTATTAATATTACTATAAATTTTTATTAATTTTTTATATTAATAATAATTATAAATTTATTATTATTATTTTATTATTATAATTAATATTAATCTATTATTAATACGAGTTTTGCATATTATATTACTCTACTAATACTTATTAATTATATCAGAAATTAATATATTAACACTTATTAACAATAATACTTATTAATATAAGGTTTTTAAATATTAATATGTTGTAGATATTTAATATGAATTTTATTAATATTAATATTTTTATTGACATTTTTTTCTAGAATTTTTGTTCTTGTAAGTTTGGGTGGGACTATCTCATCTATATTATATCATCATGTCCAATATATCACTTCTATAATCATTAACTTCACATCAAAGAGTACCTTAATAAAACTCCCAATCACAAAAAAGTGCCTTAATAAAACTCTCAAACACCACCAATCCATTTTAAAAATTACTATTATTAATAATAACTTTTATTATATTATATATTTTAAACTTTTTATTATTTCTTCTAACTATTATTTAATATTATATTAACTAAATAAATTTAAAGTTCTTTAATTCTTATTTTGTTTGTTATGTATTTGTTCTTAATTTTATTTTGTTGTATATTTTAGTTGATTTGTTTTCTTCCTCATTTTTTTAGAGTTTTTTTGTTCTTCTTATTTTTGTATATTTTTTCTTCCTCTTATTAGTCCCTGCCCTCCGGGCTGGCAGGGACTATAGTAATCAGTTTTTGTCGGTGGCTATTAGTCTGACACGAAAACCAAGAATTTATTTGAACTTAGACCAAAGTTTCTTCGCATGACATACAATATTTTATATTTTCTTTACCTTTTAACCAATCAGAGTCATTTTCATCTTATTTGGCCTCCAAACGAGGTTTGGAGGCTCAAAAGTTAGGAAAAAACTGGAAACAATGGCCTAATTAAAGCAATTCGAACGGTTGATCAAGTAATGCTATGTTAGCATTAGCATTAATCCATAAACATTTAATGTTAAGAAAATGTATCGCTTATGAGGTATTTTGTTTGATGGTTCGCATCTGTTGGCAGCTGTTCTTCATGAAGTGATGTACGTGTCTTCATGAAGTGCTGTACGTGTCTGCAGGTGCTGGCTCCTATGGGCGTCCTCCGTTCCTTCTTATATCACCCCGCAACTTCATTTCTTGTCTTGGCGGCGAATGCACAGGAGATCGGCCTCCCCACAGCATCGACTCAGTTTTCCTCTTCTGGGCGGCGAATGCACAGGAATGCACAGGAGATTGGCGTCCAGGTAAATGAGCTTGCTGTATAGTTCAAACTGCATGATTCTGAATTTCTGGGGGCCGAAGAGATTTCTGTGGGCTGAGGATTCAGCCGTGCGACTGTGTTCGCTTCAAAGTCTCCGGACTGAAATTTTTGCGCAGCTGTACATCGCAATAATTTTAGCGTTCTTTATGAATAGTGAAACATTAGATTTTTAATTGAACCAAATATGTACGACCATTTTATTATTTCAACAATGAAAATAACGAGCCATTTTAATACAGATAGACTTAGTATTTGCCGTAATAATGACTAATGCTATTTCTGGATTCAAGGTTCAAGATAGTTAATTATATGTCCTAAGTTTCTGGTTGAGAAATCTTAAGATTTTTAGGTTAGAAAAGAACATTTAAAATATAATGAACTTGGCGTTAATTAGTAAAATATATCGCTAAATCTCTGTTGCAGAAGATGTACTTACTGTAGTCGCTGCTAAGGTGCCACTGTCATATGCTTCAAATATCTGTAAATCGTCCACAAAAATCGCGCCTATGCCTCCAGCGTCCTGGACTGTGTTCTCTCCCTCCTAAAATCATCTGCTGCGACGGTATTCTCTGCAATAATCTCACACATTTATTGATTTCACGGTTCACAAATTCTAATCACCAACGAGCAAAAAAATGTGTTCAACAAAATGCACCAGCTTCGTTTCTTTCTTTTGATATTCATGCATCAACACTACATTAGAATGGCTTTTCTAAGATGGTAAGGTGCCAAAAAGAATGATAGCTTGTCACCTGTTGCTGCTGTGCATGTTTAGTTGTTTTAAAGGCTAAAGCCGAAGCAGCCGTGGAAGCAGGGGGGCATTTCCACTGTCTTTGATTTTGCTGTGGGAATGAAGACAGCGGAGATTTACATCAGAAAATAAAAATAATCACATGTAGTTCACACCATCAGAAATCAATTTGCAAACGCAAACGAATCTCTAGGTAACAAATTTCAAATGCCGTACACTATTGAGCTTGCCTTCTGGAATAAGCTCCCTATGTCGTGACTCCAATCTCCCAAATTTCTGATATGCACGCTCAGATATTCATCTCCCGGCGAAGATGTCAAAGAAAACGGATGCCTGCCGAAGAATTAAACTGTTAAGAGCCACGTTTATCAGAATTTAAAGCTCGAATTCAACATCTGGCCGGAGATATTTAAGAATCAAAGTTGTCACCACAACGATATTTTCCAGATAATAATGCTATTTGTTTACCATTCGAATGGAGAAATTTCTGGACATTGAATGTAAATGTACATTCCACTTTTGTAATGGAATCCCCGTGGCTTAGTCATGTGAAGGGCAAGCACATTGCCAGGATAAGTCGTTGCCTGAAATATCAACGTCATGAACCAGTCAGAGCTTGTAATTCATGATGGAAAGGGAAATAACTTGCGAAAGCTTAAAGCTGTCTTCATACCTTCAATACCTTTACTCTGTATCGGCTTGCTCTTAAAGCACGTAATGTTCGTTTGCATCTGTAGAGGATCACGGGAACGGCGACTAAGCGTTCTGGCAGCCTGCATGGGCATTTGAATGCATATTGACCAAGTGTCGTGCTTTGAGGGTTGTGGCTTTGCCAGGTGTCATCGGAGCGTGGAGTAGCAAGATGACCCTTTCTTGCATGGAGTCGCGCCCTTCTGGATCCGGTGGTCAATAATACATGAATGCAACATTCATATAGATTTGTCGCGCCCTTCTGGATCCGGTGGTCAATAATACATGAATGCAACATTCATATAAAAATCTATAGAAGGCGGAGATTTACATCAGAAAATAAAAATAATCACATGTAGTTCACAGCATCAGAAATCAATTTGCAAACGCAAACGAATCTCTAGGTAACAAATTTCAAATGCTGTACACTATTGAGCTTGCCTTCTGGAATAAGCTCCCTATGTCGTGACTCCAATCTCCCAAATTTCTAATATGCACGCTCAGATATTCATCTCCCGGCGAAGATGTCAAAGAAAACGGATGCCTGCCGAAGAATTAAACTGTTAAGAGCCACGTTTATCAGAATTTAAAGCTCGAATTCAACATCTGGCCGGAGATATTTAAGAATCAAAGTTGTCACCACAACGATATTTTCCAGATAATAATGCTATTTGTTTACCATTCGAATGGAGAAATTTCTGGACATTGAATGTAAATGTACATTCCACTTTTGTAATGGAATCCCCGTGGCTTAGTCATGTGAAGGGCAAGCACATTGCCAGGATAAGTCGTTGCCTGAAATATCAACGTCATGAACCAGTCAGAGCTTGTAATTCATGATGGAAAGGGAAATAACTTGCGAAAGCTTAAAGCTGTCTTCATACCTTCAATACCTTTACTCTGTATCGGCTTGCTCTTAAAGCACGTAATGTTCGTTCGCATCCGTAGAGGATCACGGGAACGGCGAGGTACATCCACGTCTGCAAATTTATTTTCGACAGTATAAGGTTTCAGTAAGCAACAAATTAAAATAATGTTCGTCATTGAGAATCGGGAAGCATCAAGATTATGAAATTTAAAGAAACCTGACAGAAATTTAGAATTCAGTACCCATTTCTGGATCCAATCGTGCGCAAGGAAGAGAAATATCGAGTGAATAATGAGCAGTATGTAGACGACAACGAACAAATGGTGAGAATACCAAATTTAGGCATTATATCCTGTTAGTCTGTGTAGAGGCCACGGCAAAGTGAGAAGATTCCGTCTGGATATACTAGTGGCCAAAGATCTTCCACTGCTCCAGATTCACGATCTTCCACTGCTCCAGATTCACTTGCAGAACCAGCTCCACAGCTCAGTCTTCTTCTAACAGTGGATTTGCTTCTCCAATATCACTGTACTTACGGCACAAAATAAAAGCAACTCACAGTGGGTTTGCCGCATCATGTACCGCTGTATAACAGCTTCAATGCATGTAACAGTGGATTTGCTTCTCCAATATCACTGTACTTACGGCACAAAATAAAAGCAACTCACAGTGGTTTTGCCGCATCATATACCACTGTATAACAGCTTCAATGCATGTTGTTCACAAAAGACTTCCAGATCTACGACAATTCGAACAGGCGTCCCGACGGAGGAGGCAGCAACCGCCACGTTTCGCTCATGCTTTTACGGGCAGATACGCTGCGGGCTGCGGCAGGGACTAGCTGCCCCGCAGCCCTTCTTGTTTTTCTTGTATTTATTTCTTCGTCTCCCATTTTTTCCTCTCAGCAATTAATTTGTCTTTGAGATGGGTCTTTGAAATGGGTCTTGTTTTGAATTAGGGAAATTGACTTTTAAATGGAAACCATGATTCACCCTAGAATCTCACTCTCTTCGAGTAATAACCACCCTAGAAACATGCAAACAAGTTAATGAGTGTTAGTTTTAGATGAAGGCGGCCGATGACCATTGGTTTTAAAATGGGTCTTGTTTTGAATTAGGGAAATTGACTTTTAAATGGAAACTATGATTCACCATAGAATCTCACTCTCTTCGAGTAATAACTACCCTAGAAACATGCAAACTAGTTAATGAGTGTTAGTTTTCGGTGAGGAAGGCCGATGACCATTAGTCTTTCGAATGTAGATAATTAGTAACCTAAAATTTATGGAGGACGCAGGATGAAATACATTGAGGTGTAATATTTTTCATCATTTATAATGAATGGATCTACGATGGTTACAATGTGTAATTAAAAACTCAAGAACTCAAAACTCAGGTAGACATACATATACAGAAATGGCACTTCGATTATTATAAATATACTATTTATTTTTATATAATATTTATTTATATTAATGTGTAAGTTTATAGGGTAATATTTTTTATCATTTATAATGAATGGATCTACGATGGTTACAATGTGTAATTAAAAACTCAAGAACTCAAAACTCATGTAAACATACAAATTACAGAAATGCACTCGATTATAATAATATATAAATTTCTTTTTATAAATGATTTATATTGTTAAATTTATACGTGTATATGTGAGAGATTACTGATTTTATTTTTTATAATATAATATTTTTAATTTCGAAGTTTATTTATAATGATGTTGTTACTGTTATTAATGTGACATTATCCTATAATAGGCGATGGAAATTCCTTTTAGCGCAAGCGGGAAAGATGACCATCGATACAATAAAAGAGCAATTTATTTGCTAGACATATCTTTTAGTGCGTAAGTTATTTATATTAGTTATTGCTTAGTCTGGAAGTGATGTGAGAGTATATATTTTTAGAAGCAACTGATTATAATTAATGTTTGAGACATTGAAAGAAGCTCAATAATATTAAGGATCAATTTCGTCAAACTTCTTGAGGAGGAGCTCTAGATATTAAAAAAAGGGAGACATTAGAAGATCTGGTTGAACTTATATATTTAGGTGCCCACGATAGTAAAAGGATTGCTAAAGGCAAGTGGGATTCGCAATAGGAGACATCTTGAAATCAAGGATATGGTGGCATGGATGTGAATACAACTAGGACCATTTTCATATCAATTTTCATAGATGCTCAATGTTGTTTTATTAGTTTAATAATAATAACATGTATCATAGTAGGTATTTTATCTATTAAATTCTAAAATAGCACAACTACAAAATTAAAT